>PVKC010048905.1:0-10821 GCA_004027635.1 Crocidura indochinensis | reverse complement strand
CTTCCGATCTCTTCCTTCCTTCCTTCCTTCCTTCCTTCCTTCCTTCCTTCCTTCCTTCCTTCCTTCCTTCCTTCTTTTCTTTTCTTTTCTTTTCTTTTCTTTTCTTTTCTTTTCTTTTCTTTTCTTTTCTTTTCTTTTCTTTTCTTTTCTTTTCTTTTCTTTCTTATATTTGGGCCACACCCAGCAGTCTCCGGGATTACTCCTGGCAGACTTAAAGGACCTTATGGGCTGCCAGGTGCGAGGCAAATGCCTTACTGCTGTGCTATGCCTCCAAACCCTTCTCCTGTTCAAGTGGTTTGATGTTGGGGAGCCCTGAGTGCTAGAATTAAAGCTAGGCCTCCTGCAGTCAATGATGTGCTCCAGCGATTTGAGCTGGTCTTTCTGCTCTCTTAATTTTATCTCGTTATTATTTCTGGGTGATGAGGGTTTGGACTTAAACCTGTCTGTGTTTAGGGCTTTCTCCTGGTTCTATGCTCAGGTATCAGTCCTGGTAGTGCTTGGGGGTGTCATATGCAGTACCAGAGGCAAGGTCGCTAACCCTTGTACTATTTCTCAAGTCCTGAAAGAGATTCTTGTATGACTATCACAGGAAATTGATAAAGTTATATTCTTCATAATTGAAGGAAATATTTATTTTCTGTGAGGTACACCAGTTATACCCTTAAGTCACTGGGGGGAGATTAAGTCTTGATTCATCCTAGGACTTTTTTTTTTTTTTTTTGGTTTTTGGGCCACACCCGGTGACGCTCAGGGGTTACTCCTGGCTATTCGCTCAGAAGTCGCTCCTGGCAGGCACAGGGGACCATATGGGGAACCGGGGGATCGAACCGCGGTCCGTCCTAGGTTAGCGCAGGCAAGGCGGGCACCTTACCTGCAGCGCCACCGCCCGGTCCCCCATCCTAGGACTTTTAAGAAGGAATATCAGGGGCCCGGGAGATAGCATGGAGGTAAGGCGTTTGCCTTTCATGCAAAAGGTCATCGGTTCGAATCCCAGTGCCCCATATGGTCCCCCGTGCCTGCCAGGAGTAATTTCTGAGCATGGAGCCAGGAGTAACCCCTGAGCACTGCCGGGTGTGACCCAAAAACAAAAAAACAAAAAAACAAAAAAACAAAACAAAACAAAAAAGAATGTCTGGGGCCACCTGCAGGTCTGAAGTTTAGTGCTGTGTCTGCTGGTGGAGGCTGGAGCATTAGCACAGCAGGTAGGGCATTTGCTTTGCAGCTGGCTGACCAGGTCAATCCTTGACATTCTATATGGTCCCCCAAAACTGTTAGGAGCGATTTCTGAGCACAGAGTCCAGAGTAACTCCTGAGCACTGCTAGGTGTGGCCTCCAAACCAAAAACATAAAAAAAGAAATAGTAATTGGTCCCAGTGGTGGGCTCACCAAGGATATTACACTCGGTGGTGCTTCTATAATTGAACTTACCTGCTTATCTTTCGAGCTATTTCCCCAGGAACCACTATTTTTAGCTCATGAAATGTGCTCCTAAAATGTGTGTCTCTTATGAACTTTCTCCATTATTTGGATATTCTGAAATATTTTATTTTTGTTTTTAGATTGCTGAAACTAAAGGAGATGTTTCACTCTAAGTTTGGAACCGTGCCCAAATTTTATGTTCGAGCACCAGGAAGAGTCAACTTAATAGGTATTTCAAGTTTCTTCTCTTATTTTTTTCCTTCTTTGGTGAGATTTAGAGAGAGAAAAAAATGTGTTTGTTATGTCCGGGATTAACTAAGCTGCATAGATGCAAGGCAGGTGCTTAAAGTTTTGTTCAAGTGTTTTCCTTAAAAAACTGCAAAAGCAACATTTCATGTGTATCTACTAGAGCCAGGCAAGCTTTTACATAATGAATATACTACGCTTTTATCTTTCCAAATAACTTACTGATTACTCAGTATATGCTCCTATTTATTTATTTATTTATTTATTTAGGACCCTCTCAAGCAATAATGAGAAAGCCTGGACCCACTTTTATTGATACTTTCATTGATACTTAGTGCATGGTTCAATACTTGGGCCTCTTGAGATGTTATATTTCTTGGGCCTAACACAGATATCCATGTGGGGCCATCAGGACCCTTCCCAGTGTCACTGGGCAAGCCTTGTGGTACGGAGAATCAGATTCAGGGCCTCATACATAACAGGCATGCATTCCAGCCCTTGGAGTTAGTTTTGTGCTTATTTTTTTTAATTGGAAACTTTTTTATTTAATAATTTTTATTGTGACCAAAATCAATTACAAATCTTTCACAGTAATATTTTAGGTACATAGTGACATTGAGTCAAGGGCATTCCCACCACCAGTGTTGTCCTCCCTCCACCCCTATTCCCAGGATGTATCCCATATCCCCTCCTCCCCTTAACCCCCAGGCTGCTAGTATAAGTGGTCCTTTCTGTGTCTAGCTTATTGTAGATTGGGTATCAATTCTGTTGTTGTTGCCTTTGGATTTGGTAGTTAAGTCAGGTCAATTTTTTTTTTTATTTCTACTCAATGTTCATACGATAGATTGGTAAACTTTTTGAAAAGTGTGGTAATATTTTCTCAAGAGAGATTAAAATATATTTCTGTGCTGCAGTGTAACTTTTTAGATGAGAAATTCTGATGTTTGAGATAGATTCTTTACATTAGAAGGGTATTGGACATTACTTATTAAATACTTGCTTTAACAAAGGGACACCCAGTCAAACCCACACCTCGCCCCCTACAAGAAAAGGCAACCCACTCCCTTGTGGACTCATGCTGCACGGCCCTCCCCACCAACTCCCCCTAACATGGACTGTTACTTGAAACTGGACTTAGCTCTAAAAGTATCCACAATGCAAGAACTCTTCCAAGACCTCTCTGCCGCAAATCTTTTGCCAATCTCAAGAAGGTCAGGGGATGTGATGAAAAGGTGCCAGGGAACCCACACACCACAAGAAAATCCCAAAAGATAATGTGGAAACCTATACTTTCAACACAAGTATAAGACTTGTATTACACCACCTCTTTACCTGCTTTTCCCCAAAAGTAAGGTAGTCTCTTGCATCACTTTGTACCTGTAATTGTTTTATTAATTCATTTTTTTAAATGTTTGTCTACATATACATATGTGAGCACATATACTTTCATTCCTATTTTTACCTTTTTTGGATGTGTGAGCTGTTACTGTTTCCTTCTCTGTCCACCCCCAAATGCACCGACAATATAAAGTAGCACCTGCAAGCTCGCTGCAAAGGCACACTAAAAAAGGGGAAATCTCACATATAAAAAAGAGCTCTTATCTACTAGGGATAAGAACTCATACTTGTTTATAATACAGGGATATCTCCCACCTTGAAAATATGTCACGTGGACCCAACTTAGGCCTCAGGTGATTAGACACCATCCGTCCATCCTTGAACCCTGTATCACAGACATAGAATCGACACAGTTCTTCACAACAGCTACACAAAACAAATCCCATCTGTGACATCCTTAATACCCCGGGACCACCAAAAAGTGCCAGCCCTAATATGATATCCTGACAGCGAGGGAAATGGGATCAACTTGACTTGCCCTAAGAGCAGGTAATCCTACCTCACCAGCCAATGATAAGACAAAATCAGAAGACTTGTCACTCTGTTCAGTCCAAAAACCAAGATCACGATCTACAGATGTCTGATGGCTAGAACTAAGACCAGACTGTATAAATCTTGGGACCAATAAAAAAGCCCTAGTCTAGGGTTTGATCTACGAACCGCACAACAACCATGATCCCCACTTCCAAAGGTCTGAGACAACTCCAACGGAATGGGGCTTCTGGAAACACAGTGAAAGACGCTGTCCTAGGTTCTGTCCTAGGATCAGAGCAAGACCACAGTCCACAGAAGACATATTAATATGACACTGAGGGAACAGAACTTCTAGAACCACAAAGAAAGACTTCATCATAAGTCCCACTCCTGGACCTGTGCAGACGCTGAGATCTCTAGATACAGAGGTCTAATTTCATCACCCAGGATGAAGTAGAAGTCTTTCAAACACCATGAAAGCACCATCTAGGAGAGTGATTGAACCTGAATGGAGCCTAAATTTAATCCCTTGACAATATACTCCACTAGTGGAGAAACCCCACAATGCTTAGGCCAAGTGAATTCCTTTTCGAATGACCCCAATATTTATTGTGCCAGTACAGGAGGGAAAAAAAAGACAAAAAGCACAAAACATTTTTTATTTATTTTTATTCTTTTATTTTTTACTTTTATTTTTTATATATTATTTTTTATCTTCATTATTTTTTCTTATTTTTATTTACCTATCTAGTTTTTGTCGATTTCTTTGTTTTGGAGTGGGTATTGAAGTTGTTGTCCCCATATATAGTTATATATATATTTTTTTTCTTTTCGTTTCTTTCTTTATGTGCTCTGCCATATTTGCTAACTCAAGACTATGGCTTTTATTGTGGTGCCTATCGTTATCGCTGGAGTGCTCACTGGATATTTGACACTTCTTTTTGTACTGTTGGGGTGTTTCACCTTCTTTTTCTCCTTCGGCTCTCAAACCTATGATAAGAGCCTCTAGAAGGATTCCGCCCATTCTCGGCATATTAGACTCTTTTATAATATATTTTATTTAAACATCTTGTTTACGTACATGATTGTGTTTGGGTTTCAGTCATGTAAAGAACCCCACCCATCACCAGTGCAACGTTCCCATCTTACCCCAGTTTACTACTTTTCTCTTCTTCAAACAAAACCACACAACTTGAACTATCTAGTACTGCCTCCCAGTTAGAGGGGGATATATGGGAGGTAGGATGAACACGGAGGTGTAGGGAGGACAAAGCGGTGATGGGAACCCCCTGATTTTATGTAAATATGTACCAATAATATTATTGTCAACAATATGTAAGCCACTATGATCAAAATAAAAATTATATTAAAAAATACTTGCTTTAAATCAGTGGTCCTCAAACTACGGCCCGTGAGCCACATATTGTATTTGTTCCCGTTTTGTTTCTTCACATCAAAATAAGATGTATGCAGTGTGCATAGGAATTTGTTCGTAATTTTTGTTTTTACTATAGTCTGGCCCTCCAATGGTCTGATGGACAGTGAACTGGGCCCCTGTTTAAAAAGTTTGAGGACCCCTGCATAGTATGACAGTTTGAGCCTGGAAATGCAGCTCAAGGGAGTTGAGCACATATCTTGCATGTGGGGTATTCTGTTTTGTTTTTTGTTTTTGTTTTTGTTTTTTTGGCCACACCTTGTGATGCTCAGGGTTACTCATGGCTCTGCTCTCAGAAATCACTTCTGGCTTGGTGGGACTATATGGGGGACTGGGGATCAAACCAAGGTCCATCATGGATCAGCCGCGTGCAAGGCAAATGCCCTACCACTGTGCTATTGCTCCGGCCCCCCTTTCAGTGGTTCTTACTTAAAAAGTTACTACAAAAGAGCACAAGAAAAAGATGACATTTTCCAGATGGGTCCAAATTGGGGGTGTTGTGAGCTGCTCATTTTCTTCTAAGGCAGTCTCTGGCAATATCTTACTTGTCTACATGTCCAAAATGTGCGGGGGCTATCGCCCCCACGCGCACAGTATATGTTAATAATATATCCCATCCTTAGGTTATGTTTTGTGTATGTAGAATGTTCATCTGGCATTCTGCCCTTTCGCACACCCCTGTAAAGCTCATTTTCACTTTTTAACTCTATCACCCCCAACCTTCAGTACCCCCCATTTACCCTTTTTAACTTCTGTTCTGCACATTCCTAATCACACACCAACGTGTTTCACTGGATTTAACAAACCCCAACTATTTCAAAAGACAAAATGTACACGTATGGCTTTGAATATTTTATATCTATTTTCTTTGAAGCTAAATCTTACTAAATATTCTCGTAAACAGTGAAGATTTTCCCCACTTTTTATCTTTTCTTCTCTTTGTGAACTTTTCAATAAGAAATATTCGGTGAAAGAGTCCCTCAGTTTAATTCTTATGTTTAACCACATCATGGGGAGTTTTATACATGCTCTTGCATCCCCCATATGGGCCTATAAAGCCATGTGGCATTGTTCCTTGTTTGCATAGGCACATTAAAATGGGAAATACCTACAGTCAAATAAATTCTTATCTAATAGAGATTGCAACTCCAAAATCTTGTAGTACAATGGGACCTTATACCCTGAACATTGGCATAATGACCTGGTACAGACCTTTCCATTCTCCATTCACCCCTGAACCAGGAAAGCTATCTAGGAAACACCCAAGGTTTTTTACAACACCTGGAAGCAATCTTCTACCAGGGAAGACCCTACCGCTGCACTGACATTGATCTACTCACAAGAGACTTCCCTTAACACTGAGAAGACTTAAGAACATCAACTACCTGCATACTGGACAGGGCTTTCTGCATTGCCCTTTAATTGTAAGGTGAAACGAGAGGATGCTCTGCATCATCCTAACTGCAATATAGGATATGCAGATTCCAGGATCTTTAATACAGAAACATGATACCAACAAAAGAGACAGTGTGGAAAATGAAAGTGTGTTGTCACTACAGACAATGACTTGGATTGGGCAATCTAGTGTGCCTTGAGCCTAGAGCTGGTCTTATGCCAGGAAACTTCAGGGGTTTGGCCCCCTTGTATTTAGGCCAAGGATTTTCCTTTCCATGATCCCCATATTTTGGTGGGCCGATGCAAACAATCATTGCCACTCTAACGCTGTTTTTACTGTGCTCCTTTGACTCTTATCCTTAAAAAGAAACACCCACTTTTGAGGCTAACTTAAACTAATATGCATATGCATGAAAATGTAAAAAAGTACTATGCCTTCAATATTTAAGGAGTTACATAAGTTTTATGGCTTTAGAATGCTTGATGTTCTGTTAAGAAATATGTATTACAATCTGGGGACTTGAGGGACAAAGTAATTGTACATGGGTTATGTTTTATTTTTCTTTATATTCTTTAGCTGAAAGTTCAATGTTAAGATATCAGCAAGGGGACTTATGTGAATTCTGTTTATGGGTGATTGTCCTTCCACTGTAACTTTACCTTGTCCTCTCTCTTTGCATCTTTGTTCTCATAATTAAAGATTAAAAAATAAAAAAAAAAGAAAAAGATGACATTTTCCTTAATGCTTCATGTAAGTGGTCACAAGCCTAAGTATTTAAACATGATCATTATGAATTAGAAAGTGGGGGAAAACTTGTGAAAATTTAAAGATCTTTAAAAATTAACAGAAACTAAGAACTAATGTACTCATGTTAGAAATTTTTGACTCAGATGTCTGGGGTGGAGTGAGAGAAAGAAAATGGAATCGCTGCTACCTCCCATCGTATTTTCAAATTTCTGTTTGAACCTGTCTTGTTGGGCTGAAGAGATAGTAGAATGGTTAAGGCACTTGAGTAAATGCACCTGAATCTGGTCAGTGATCCAAATCCTGGCACCACCTGAGTACTACCAGGTTTGGACCTGGAGCACAAACCTCAGGGTGGCCTTTGAGCACAGACCCCCAAACAAAACAAAGCTAAATAAAACTCAATAAAAAACAAACCAAAAATCTGCTATTTAGTGTCATCTTTCCTACATGTAAGTTAACTTGAAGTTCTCCAGATTCATATGCTAACAATGATTCAAACTTACTTTTTAATTTTTTTTAGGGGAACATATAGATTACTGTGGATATTCTGTTCTTCCTATGGCTGTAGAACAGGATATGTTAATAGCTGTGGAACCTATGAAAACACACATTCTCCAACTGGCCAATACAAATTCCTTGTACCCGTGAGTATTTAATATTGCCGTGTATAATTGTGTGAAATACATGCATGCATGTGTTTGTAATTGTACTCAAATTAACTCTTTTGAATATATGGGATTTATAATAAATGTTGTAATTTATTGTAAATTTGTCATTGACTTCCGAAAGAATCACAGGCTATATTTCAACATTTGTTCATTCATTTAGTATGTATTTACTGTGTCAGGGATGTAGCTCAGGGGTTGAGGCCTTGCATGTGTGAGGCCCTGGCCTTGAGTCTATACCAAATAAATAGACAAAATATTACGTCCTGAAGATATGTCTTTGCCCCAAAGGTATTTATTCTCTTGATATAATTCTCTTCAGCAAAGTCAGGGATGATGCCTTTCTTGTATTTGATTATGGCACCATCTAATTCTTTTATTATAGCTTTTGTTTCTTTGTTGTTTTTTTTTTTTGGGGGGGGTGTTCACACCCAGTGATACTCAGGGGTTACTCCTGGCTATTTGCTCAGAAATTGCTCCTGGCTTGGGGAACCATATGGGATGGTGGGGGATCGACCACGCATTCTAGGTTAGCGCGTGCAAAGCAGACACCCTACTGCTTGTGCCACCACTCTGGCCCCATCTTACTATAGCTTTTTTTGAGGGTAGAGGAGTGGTAGAACATCTGGTCATGCTCAGGGATCAGTCTTGATGGTGCTCAGGAAAACTTATGTGTAGTTAGGGATTAAACTCTTATCTGTGGCATGCAAGGCAAGCACCTTCTCCACTGTTTTTTCTCTCTGGACCCTGCCATAACAGCTTGCCATTTTAGCATGTGTATTAACATTATTTACTTACTTACCTAGTATCTCTTGGTAGATTGTGCTATGTCACTTCAGATATTATTGCCTCTTCTAGAATGCTCTAATCACATTGTCATATAAGTGGTGTGTAAAGTATGTCAATGTTTACTACATTACTTTATCAAGATGAGGTAATTTTTTTTAACATCTCAGTTTTCCAATATTAAAATTTCATTAAAGTGTGTTACGTGTTATCAAATGTTGATTCAGTATTAAAGATCTGTTTAAAAAAATATGATTCATTACATTGATGGGTTTGCTATTCAACTCATTGCCTTCCTATTTGAGATAAGCCCTATTTGCTTTTTCCATTATAGTTTTGGCCTAGCTTCATATTTCTGTTATGTATTCTTAAATTTTTTTGCACCATACTCAGCACATTGCTGTGGGTTTGCTCCTTGGTGTTCAGGATACTATGTTGTGCCAGGACTTGAACATGCTTCCTGCATGCAAAACATGTATCTAGCATTTGGAGTCACATCCCTAATGGGCTTTCTGTATCTGTGCAAATTTCCCTCTCAACTTTTCTTTTTTTGGTTTTTGGGCCACACCCGGTGACACTCAGGGGTTACTCCTGGCTATGCGCTCAGAAATCACTCCTGGTTTGGGGGACCATATGGGATGCCGGGGGATCAAACCACAGTTCGATCTAGGCTAGTGCAGACACCTTACAGCTTGCGCCACTACTCCAACCCCTCAATTTTTTAAAAAATAAATCCTCCATCTTCACACAAATACACACAGGCCATTGATTTAGAAGTCTTTCTCTTTCTCATATTGAAATAATTTTTGACTTATAAAGTCTCAAAACATTGGATTAGAGAGATAGTGCAGGTTTGCTTTGTACATGGTTGCTCTGTACTCTGGTTCAGTCCCCAGCACAGCATATGGTCCTCTGAGCACCACCAACAGTCATCCCTGAGCACACAGCCAGGAGCAATTCCTAAACATAGCTGTGTATATGTCCAATCCTGTACTACCAACCATCCCAAATAAATGTCACAAGAAACAGTACAGGTAATTTCCACATACTCATTTATGTGTCCTCGGTATGTCATCTCAAGGAAGGACATGGCATCCTTTTCCTGGCAATGCTAATTTGGATCATTTGGTTAGTGTAGTATATGCCAGGTTTCTTTACCATAAGTATTTGATGGGGGAAATATTTTGAGTCTATGGATATCTTGCTTCACATCAGATTTTTGCTCACTAACAATGGCACCCATTGAAAAATTCTTTCCTGAAACAGTTTGAAACACTCTTTGGTGTTTGCCAAATAATTTTTTTTAACTTTAATAATTTATTTTTCATCTATTTTTGGGCATTTTACCCTAGAGAACATTTTTTCCTTCTCTTTCACTTAGTTACTTATTAATATATTATCAGAGTAGACTTGGGATTTTTCCTGTGTAATGAATTTTGTTCAATTATTATTTTATTTTTAAATTGTATGAAATGAATTGCTAAAATGAGATGGGGAGCAGAGGGTAGGAAAAGAAGGTTTTGAGTACCTCTTTGAGTTCCAGCGTGAGGTGTGCCAAACAGCAGGCACAATGGTCAAGACCTATCTGGTTTACAACCAGCTTAACAAGGCCCATCATGGCATCAGAAGTGATGTAGAATATGCCAAAAGTTATCGGTTACTCTCGATTTCAAGGCAGGAAAAGGATAGTTGAAAGTAGTTTCATTCCTCTTTCACTACAACTGCTCTTAACTTGGAGCAGCTGGAGATGTTTGCTGTTTTGGGGCACCGAGAAGTTCATGTTGACGGATTTCAGTATCATTCTCTTGGCACAAGATGGCAGCAGTTAGCCATGGTTGTGCAGCACTCTTACCAGTTTCTTTTGCTTTTGCAGGGACTTTACGACTAGTGCCAATAACATTGAGATTGACAAAACCAAGCCTGTGTGGCATAACTATTTCCTATGTGGATTGAAAGGAATTCAGGTAAATCAGTTTTTAGGATACCTGGTAGCCGTTGGGATTATGATATGTATTATGTCAAGAGTGTTTTTGTTTTTGTCATTTTTGTCTCCTCTTTTCTATCTTGATATATGACTATTGCTAATAGGTTTTCATAGGAATTATCAGTTGACTGTTTATAAGTCTCATATCCAGTAACCACCTGGGTTTGAAAACATCACTCATATTTTCTCTTGAAGGAGACATTCTAGTGGTATTTATATTTTGTTTGAGGGATAAGTAGGTATATTCTTTTTTTTTTTTTTTTTTTTTTTT
>PVKC010048904.1:0-10820 GCA_004027635.1 Crocidura indochinensis | reverse complement strand
CAAAAAAAAACCAAAAAAAAAAAAGAAAAAAAAAACGGGAGATACGGGGTCGGGTGGTGGCGCTGGAAGTAAGGTGCCTGCCTTGCCTGCACTAGCCTAGGACGGGCCATAGTTCGATCCCCTGGTTTCCCATATGGTCCCCAAGCCAGGAGCGACTTCTGAGCGCATAACCAGGAGTAACCCCTGAGTGTTACTGGGTGTGGCCCCCCAAAAAAAACTGGAGATACATATATATGCCATATAGGTACATTTATATCTCTTTCTATAATATATATAATTTAACTTTCTTTCTTTGGGGGGTCACACCTGGCAGTCTCTGGGGACCATATGGGATACCGAGATTTGAACCACCATCCTTCTGCATGCAAGGCAAATGCTCTACCTCCATGCTATCTCTCTGGCCCCATAATTCAACTTTCTTAATGAGATAACTTAATTATTGAACAAAATGACAATAATAATGTTACATGGTATTTATAATACATAAAAATAATATGTTCAGAAAATATACACAAAGCTCAGAAAGAGAGAAATGGAAGGATATACTTTTTTCTTCTGATGTTAGATGTGAGTGGTACTTAAGAGTCAACTCAAATATGCTAAACATTGATGATAAAAGCCATGATTATCAGTAAAATAAAAACCAAAGAGCTAAAGATAATAAACAATAAGACACATATTTGAAAAATATAATTTAAAAGACTGCAGGAAAAAGAAAACCTGAACAAAGAAGGCCAGATAAAAATAAGTCAAAATATTTTAGATTTAAATGTAATCATTATTATGAATTGCACAGATGGTCTAAATATAAGTGCCCTTTAACTTTTCATTGGAACATCATAATTAATCATTTTTGATGTGATTGTCAATTAAAAAATAAAAATTCAAGCATGTTTATTTATAGAAATTGGTCAGTTGATCTCAATATTTATATGAAAATGAATTACCGGGGCCGGAGAGATAGCATGGAGGCAGTGTGCTTTGCCTTGCATGCTGAAGGACAGTGGTTCGAATCCCAGCATCCCATATGGTCCCCCAAGCCTGCCAGGAGCGATTTCTGAGTGTAGAGCTTGGAGTAACCCTGGAGCACTGCCAGGTGTGACCCAAAACCAAAAAGAAAAAAAAAAAAAAGAAAATGAATGACCAGTACCAACCCAAACAACCTTGATTAAACAATTTCAAGGAAAACCTGGGAGACTATAAGCATAATATGTTTCTCATGTTATATAATAACTCTTCAAACTCCACAATAAAAAAAACTAGCAGCCAATAAAAATTAAGCAAGGAATTTGAATGGACATTTCATCAAAGATGTATAGATGGCAGATAAACACATGATAATATACTTTTTGCTTGTTCATTTTTTTGGGTCACACCCGGCAGTGCTCAGGGTTTACTCCTGGCTCTGTGCTCAGAAATCTCTCCTGGCAGGCATGGGAGACCATCTGGGATGATGGATTTGAATTACCACCTGTCCTAGATCAGCTGCATGCAAGGCAAATGCCCTATCGTTGTGCTATCTATCCGGCTCCAGTTTTTTCATCTTTTTTTTGATAATATTCTTGATGTCATTATTTATTCTGGAAATACAAATGAAAACCATAATGTGGTGCTGAGTGTAGACTTTGTGGACAGTAACCCTTGACTCCATTCACTATATCACATGGTACCTTGAGCACTTCCAAAATTAAATAAATAAAAATTAGTGGTGGGGGGCCCGGGAGATAGCGTGGAGGTAAGGCATTTGCCTTTCATGCGAAAGGTCATCGGTTCGAATCCCGGAGCCCCATATGGCCCCCCGTACCAGCCAGGAGCAATTTCTGAGCATGGAGCCAGGAGTAACCCCTGAGCACTGCCGGGTGTGACCCAAAAACCACACAAAAAAAAAATTAGTGGTGGGAATGTTGCACTGATGAAAGGGGTATTCTGTTTATGACTGAAACCCAACTACAAACATGCTTATAATCTAGTGCTTAAATAAAGATTTATATTAAAAAAATCAACAGGGTTGATACCTGCACCCCACCCAAGTTCCAGTCTCTATACAAGAGGGGCCTCCTGAAATTCACTAGGGTTAAGGCCACCAAACGTCTTCAATTTGTTTGTCCAATTATCCCTCTAGAGTAGATTCAAGAATCGTTGAGTTCCATTGGAAATATTGAATTTTCACCTCCCATAGAATCAGATATTTCACCACAGATGTTTATAGAAAGAATTGTTCAGGGAGGCCCTCTACAGCCTTTGTTATTATCAGCAACAAAAACCCCATAGTGAAAATAGTAAGATATCCATCAACAGATGCAAAATAATGTGGTATTTATTGAATTCTAGTCATGAAGTTAATAAGCTATTGATAAACTATTTCATGCATTTCAAAAATAATTATGTTTAGTGAAAAAAAACAAAAACCACACAAAACAAGAATATATATTGTTTGTGTCTACTTATCTAAAATTCCAGAAAAAAGAGGTAAATCTAGGATTTGCCAGAATGCAGATTTGGAGTTCTCTAACTTTGATGGGAAGAACTGACAGAGAGACACAAGAAGTCTTTTGGGGAGTCTTTTGTTCATTGTCCTGATTGCAGAAAAGATTTCAGAAGTGTGTAGAATGATATATTTAAATATATTTAGTTTGTGATATTAAAATTCAATTAATATCACTTAATTGATTTTAGAATTTGTTCAGTTCATTATATATAAATTTCAACCATATTTTAAAAAAACCCTCACAAATGAATCTAAAATGAAGGTAGATTTTAGTTGATAAAATGAATGCTCTAGTCTGTAGTGATGGACAGAGGTGATAATGGATGGAACTTTAAAATGCAGCAATAAGATAAAAAACAGAGAGGCCAGAGAAAGAAAGCTCAATGGAATATTTGTAGTATAGTGCTGAGAGCAGAAGGTTCTAGTTTAATCCCAAATACTACATGGCCCTCTAAACATGGAATGACCCAAAATTAAGGCTGATCCTAAACCAGGATGTTATACACCCTGAGTATTAATGGGTGTAACCCCAAACCAAATAATAAAATAAAGTGTGTTGGTGGATGGATATAGGAAAAAACATGTGACTATGTTATGCTCATTAAAGAATAAAATAAAACAAAACAAAATAGATTTACTCTCTTCCTTAGAATGAATTATTTTTTTCTTAATATTAGGGCCAACTTTACCTGTATTATGAGCTTATTCCAGGCTCCATATTCAAGGATCACTGCTGGCACTGTGCAGGGCAACATACATGATACAAGAAGATCAACTGGGTTTGACCACATACAAGGCTGTTAGAGTTAACAAAAAGTTAACAGAGACTTAGCAGAGAGTAAACTGTGCTAACTCTCTGGCCCCTAGAATAAATTTTTACAGCCATAAATTTTGATACTGAGTTCATCTGAGACAGTAGACTTGTTTTTTATTTGGGTACCATAACTGCCAATACTCAGGGCTTACTTCTGGCCCCATGTTGAAGAGTACTGAATATTTGTGATGCTAAGAGAGAGAAGCAATTATTTTGTCAAAGGTGGAACCAGGATTCGCTGGGTGCAAGTCAACCTCTTTAGCACTTGTTCTAGAAAAAAATTTGCAGTTGAGAGCATTTTCTCTTTAACCTTGTTCTCTCTCAGATTAGGATCCCATCCCAAACCTTCCCCTTCTCTGATTATTTTTCTCAAAAGCCATGATGGAGATGATGCATACAAACTCAGTAACTGGGAAATATTTAAGCCTTTCTCATTGGTCACTAATGAAATTTCTGCTGTTGATCCTTGCTGTGCCAGATCCAGTTTTCTTGATTCAGGGTGAACTCCACGGCCAATGAGTTCATCAGGGCTCCTTCTCATATGCTCCAATTCTCCAACTCCAACCAGCTTGTGTATGACTATCATATTAGCTCGTTCTACCTGCTGAGCAAAACAACAGAGACGTGGCTTATGCAGCAGTTGAGTATTTCCTTACAGAAGTCTGAGGTCAAGGCATGGGCAAGTTTGAGTTTTTGTGAAGTCTCTCTGTTGAGCTTGCACACAACAGCCTGCAGTGTTGTTCCCCTCTGCTTGCTTATATCTTCTGTTTTTCTTTCTCTGGGTCCCAAACTCTTCTTCTCTTAAGGACGCCAAGCCAATTAAACTCCCCTAGTTGATCTTTCCAACTTACTTGTCTAATGCAGCCCTTAGCTGTCAACCCTCTCTTTATCAACATAGCAGCAGTCCCAATAACCACACTGGCTGACTGCCATTATTTTCTCTTCAAACCCCAAGTCTCCTTTCCCAGGAATTTCTTACACATTGTCTCTTAGATGGGACCCTCTGTACCCTTCTCTCTACCTGTCCTATTCAGCATAGGCATCAATTTCCATGGTGTGAGATCCATTGATTCTCATCCCCCGTATCAGCCAAGGATAGAACCCCAGGAACCCTCTCTCATTACCTCGATGATTTTCCTAATGTGGCTTATGTATTCTGTGTTCTCCTCTCCTCTCCTGTAGACCTTGTGAAAGCAAGACATTCATTATGGGTGGCTCCAACCGCTAGACAATGTGCCACACATACCATGTTCGCACAAGTACTTGTTGAATGAATGAATGAATGAAGCCACAGTAAGCTTGCAATCAAGGGACTCTTTGCTGATGGCCATAGTTTGCAGATTATCGTTCCTGTCCTTTGATCATTTTCTTCCCAACTGGAAGGTTCATCAGTTGGATGACAGCCTCTGATGAGAGAGAACAATGAGTCATTTTCTAAGCAGCTGCAATTAAGGTCGAAACAGGGGGTGGGAGGCGGTGGGCAGAGAGCAAGTTTAACCATTGAGCAGCTGCCTGTGGATTCCTTTTGATGGATCCTTCTCATAGCCATACTGGCCCCATCATTAGCATGGCTGGGTGAAGGTTGGATGTAATTTTAAACAACCGTTTGAGACATTTCTATTCTGGTCCTGAAACAGCTTAAATATTTTATGAGTTTTTAAGATTGGGAGAAATTAAAGCAAGTATGTAATCTTGCTCTGTGTGTATATAAATATATACACATATGAAATTTAAATATACTCACACAAAATCTTATTGTAGAGAATCTCATAAATCTAAAAAAGATAGGGAGTCTAAAAAAAAACCTACCCCATATGTAAACATAATATGAAAATATATTCAGTGTTAATTTCAGATTTTATTGCAATCTGCAGTACATCTTTAACAATTGCACATACACTCTCCCAAGAGCGAGAGTGAATTTTTTAAAAATGAAATATTTTGCATAAAATATTTTGATATTTAAAAAATCCAATATAACTTTTAAAGAACCATAAAAGAAATGTCTAGCAGGAGTTGTAAGGAAATGATTTTTGGGGGGAAAAGTTATTTTGCTATAGTTCCTATCTTCCAAAAGTAGGACCAATGCACAAGATAATTATGTACTTTGGGATCATTAAGGGGCTTTTAGCAAATAATTTATCGCATGTTCAAATGGGAATGTAAATAACTGAGTAATTTTTCCTTGTTAATTATAATTCTTGTGAATTACAAAGTCTAGGCACCTCTCCAGGACCACAAATCCACCCACGAGTCAGAAAATGCCACCAACAATGTTGATAAAGCATTTGATAATTTTTTTCATGAGTCATCATCTTCCATTTCAAAAAGAACAACTTTCATTTTAAAAAAGGTAATTTCTTATTTTATTCCATTCCTTAAGTACAGTGTAGGGTTCTAATATTTTTCTCTCTCCCTGAAGTACTTTCTGGTAAAGGTGTTACTATGCTATGCTGATTTTATTATAACTCACTACAATGGACTCTCCTTTGAAGGATTAATTCTAACTCATTCCCTGTGTCTGCCAAAATGAACAGAGACAATGCATTTCAGTGCAACTTAGGCACAGCAATGCTATATAAAGGTTAGAACAATGGATGTAGATCTTATTTAAGATTTCAAAGCTTCATGCCACTCATTTGGCTTGATCTCCATATTATCCGGTTAGGTGCATTAGATAGAGAATGACTCTAGGATGTGCCTTCTGTAAATGATCTGGTTGACTTCTGCACCCCAGTTCCTTTAAAAACCAAATGCAATCTACAAAAGAGACTGATGGATTTGCAATTAAAATAGGAGCATAGCCTGAAACCAAAGAGGGGGAGTGAGGCTGAGCTTCCATTTGTGTGGAGTCCTAGGTCCTAGCAGAATAGGACAGGCAGGCACATCCTTTTTCTTTTTTTTTTAATTCAAAGGAAAACAATTTGCAAGTGCAAACAGGGTAAGTGGTTAAGTCATAGGCTTTTGAGGATTGAAGGCGTTTGTAAATGCTAATTTTGAAAAAGGTACTCAGCATTATTAGAGCTGGAGGGGTTAGAGGAAGCTCAGACATCTTCAATCCTGTTAATGGCAAGTGAGATATCAGAAAACGCAGAATTACTGATTTAACATCAGTTTCTAATTTGGTGCTTCTGTGATGAACTTGGCTCCTAGTCTGAATCATTTTATTCAGTTCCCAACAGGATCAAACGGGGGGCAGATCTCCATTGTAACTGAGTGGAAGGGGGTCTTTCTTGGTGAAGGTCCTAGTTCCCAAGGAATGAGATGGAGATCTGTCTAACCCACGATCAAACTGACTCCCCAGCAGATCTTTTTTTCCATGATCAGTTCTCTGAATATTTGTTAGTGGGATTAAAGAAATCCCCTGGGTGTGATATTTTCTGGCTCTCCCCATCAATGACTGGGAGCTATCAGTTTGTCTGCCTAAAGAAAGGCACTTTTTTTTTTATGTTCACTTGTTTTAGACTTCCTGTATTCTAAAGAGCCCTCTTCATGAAACACTACCTTATTTTCCAACAACTATTTGAGGCAGTGTCAACATGTGGGGTGTGCCCCCAGAAAATGTAAGATGGAAGATTTCAAAAATGTTTCTAAAGTTAGGGTTGGAGTGAGAGCACAGCAGGAAGGGCATTTGCTCTGCAGCAGCCAACCCAAGTTTGATCCCAGGCATCCCATATGGTCCTTCAGCCTGCCAGGAGTAAATTATGACCACTGAGACAAGAGTAATCCCTAAAGGTCCTGTGTGTGACCCCCAAACAAAACAAAACAGCAAAAATGGTTTTAAAGTAAGGTTACTCCATTTACAGCTGTGTGTGGGATTCAGTTGACTGAGGATGGCAGGGGAGAATATTCCTTCAGAAGAATGCTGCCTCTGGCGGAAATCCTAACTGGAAGAGATAGGCAGAACCTCTGTGTGTGGAAAGGCAGAAGACAGAGTCATCCCAACTTCAAGAGAGACTAAGGTGTAAGGTGTGGAAGGGAAATGGGATGCTTCCTGCTTTCAATCCCAATGGAAACAAAAGAGCTCTATGATTTCCTACTTTCTAAGCTTATGGACTAATCTCCCAATGAGTGATTCTCCCTAGTGTCACACCCCAGGGATCTGAGTTTAATTTCAATGGTTCTAATAACTAGCTTCAACTGGATCATCCCTTTCCTGGGCACTGGACAACTATGAGTAGAGGGTGAAAGACTAAGACCACTGCAGTGGTCAACTTGGATTGATCAATTACCCCTCTCACTTTGCTGAAATTGCCTTTGCTTCTAAAGATGAATCTGCCACCAAGCAAGAAGCATATCTTGGCTTTGGTCATCCAAAGCCAGGTTGTTGACCAGGTGATGATTGCTGTAGAGAGTCAAGAGATCTGAATTCAAATCCCAGCATCTTCATTGGGATTTGTTCTGGGAGAAGTAACTCTGCATTGCTTTTCTCAAGTGAACTAGAAACCTCAGTATATTTCTTGCAGAATGTTAGTTGGTGTCACAGGAAAGTGTTCATAGTGCATAGGACAAAGGAGCTAACACCTGTGTGTCCCAATTCATAGTGTTGGTCACAGGAAAACAGATGTAGAAGTTGAAGGAATTCTTGGTGCTAACTAAACTAGGAAAGATACCAAACAGAATAAGTTGGGCTTGTCACCTAGCCTCGTTTACATACTCCAGAAGAGTGAGAGCTGAGGAATGGAGATAAGAAAGCACAGGCAGTGGGGCAGTTTAAAGCATAGGAAACCGAACAAATGAGGATGGAAAGAACACCTTCGGACAGATAGCAGAAGCTGTGTGGGTTATATAAAAGTGATTCCTTTTAATTCAGGAGATATTTAGAGAACCCAGGCAATGAGGGGAAGAGGTGGGCTGCATAAGAAGGTTGTATTGTGGGCCCGGGAGATAGCATGGAGGTAAGGTGTTTACCTTTCATGCAAAAGGTCATCGGTTCGAATCCCGGTGCCACATATGGTCCCCCGTGCCTGCCAGGAGCAATTTCTGAGCATGGAGCCAGGAATAACCCCTGAGCACTGCCAGGTGTGACCCAAAAACCAAAAATAAATAAATAAATAAAGAAGGTTGTATTGTTTCTCTCCTTTCCTTTCATCCATTAGCCTGCCCATCAATCCATTTGTCCATCCGTCCATCTATTCATCTGTTCATTCATCCATCCGTCCATACATACATACATACATAAACATCCACTCACCTACCATCCACTCACCTACCCATCTATCCATCCATCCATTCATACACCCATCCATTCATCTAGCCATCCATCCACCTATTTATCATTTCTTCATTCATCTATTCATTAACCTATTTACCCATTCATCAATTACCTGTTTCCTTTGTTTCTTCTTTCCTTTCTTCCTTCTCCACTATCTCCCTCCTTTCCTTCTCCTCATTGATTCCCTCTTTCCTTCACTTCTTTCCTTCCCTGCCTCCCTCCTCTCCCTTCTCCTTCTTCCCCTCACTGTCTCTCTCTCCTGCCCTCCCCCACTTTTTCTCACCCTCTCCCTTCTCTAACTCCCCTGTGCTTTCCATCCTTCCTTTCTCTCCCTCCCTCACTCTTTCTTTCCCTCTCACTCCCTCTCTTCCTTTATTCTTTCTCTCCCTCCTGACCTCCTTACCTCCCTCCCTTCCTTCTTCCCTCCTTTTCTTTCTCTCTCCCTCCCTTCCTTCATTATTTTTATTCACCCTTTCTTAGTTTCTTTTTCCCTCCCTTCTTTCCTACTTTGGTACCTTCTATCCATCCATCCATCTACCCATCCATATCCACCTATTCATTGATCATAATCTACTTGCTTACTTGTTTTTTTTCTTTGCTCTTTTACTCCCATATTCTTTCCTTCCTTCTTTCCTTTCTTCTATCTATCCATCAGCTATTTACCTATCCATGCTCTACCTACCCAGGCATCTACTCATTCTATCTTTGCAAAGAATAAGGGACATGGTAAAGATTTTGAACATGGACTTGTTCTTTCCTTTCGCTGTGATAACACAGCAATTGTCACCACTATTTCTATAGATACAACAGTTCACAACAGCCCTTTTTATTATTATAACCTTTCAATATCTTAAAGTCTATTCTGATATGGGGGCTGATTTGGGGATTATTCCTGGCTTGGTGATCAGAGATCATTCCCAGCACAACTCAGAGGACCATGCACAGTGCTCGGTGTTGAACCCAGGGCTCCTGTGCACATAGCATGTGGTTCAGTTCATGTACACTTTTTTCAAGGGCCTGCAACTCACTTTTAAGCTCGGTTTAACTTGAGTCTCACAGTTGCTTTAGGTAGTTAGTTGGGTCAGGCTTGTACAAGTCCAGGAACGGATGAGGGCATGGGTTTGATTGTGTTTCCCAGAATCTGCTTTTTATTGTTGGGAGCTGTAATGAGGTCTTAGTGCCAAGTCCCAGGAGTGGCTCCTTTCAAATTCCAGGCCCTTCTGGTGGCCACTGCAGGGCCAGCACTAGCAAGGAGCTGCTCTCGTCATGAATGGGAGGAAGCCTCTTTAGCATGCAAATGCTCCCGACGCCTGCATGCTGTGTGCACAGAAATGTCCCCATTCATGGAGTGGGAGACAGCTGGAAGTAATCTCAAATGCATTATGCATTGTGATTGCATTGGCAGAGGGGTAAGAAATGTTAAAGTTTTGTTACAATAATAATAACCATTGTGACAATACGGTTTGTTTTACTGACGCCCCTTTTTTGGCAACTCTATCGTTATAAACACAGCATGTGACTGTACTTTAATGAGACTGTATAAACTTGCGTCTGTTTACGAGCATGTATTTATCAAGCTGTTCTCCAGTTTCTGGGTCACTTGCTCCTCCACAGTAGTGGCCATTTGACCTCCAGCTGCGAGGGTTGGTGTGATTCTAGTTTCGACCTCCAACATGTCCAGAGGAGGAGCTTTGGTGGTGTGGGGAGAAGGGGTCCACCCTCTGCCTGTACCTTAGAATCATCTGCGCTTTAAAAATGCAGTCAGGTTTGAGGAGACAGCTCAAGAGGTGAGGGCAGGATTTGCATATAAAGGCTTTCCCTTCGATTTCCAGCAGTGTATGATCTGCTGAGTATTACTGGGAGCCATCCCCTGAGCACAGAACCAGGAGTTAACCCCTGAACACTGCTAGGTAGGGTTCAGAAACAGAAAGAAAACCAACACTAGACACTCCTAGGCATTCTTCTGGATGTGCTCCATCAGATTCTCTAAGAAAAGGTTCTGGTTCTATTTGTATTTTTATATTTTGGATTTAGGGCCAAACCTGAGTGCTCAGTGTTTACTTACTCATCTTTTTTTGTTTTTGTTTTTGTTTTTTAGGTCACACCCAGCAGTGCTCAGGGGTGTCTGGCTATCTGCTCAGAAATAGCTCCTGGCAGGCACGGGGGACCATATAGGACTCCGGGATTCGAACCAACCACCTTAGGTCCTGGATCTGCTGCATGCAAGGCAAATGCCATTGTGCTATCTCTCCAGCCCCTACTAACTAATTTCTCCATAAATCATGCTAAATTTAAATGTCTGG
>PVKC010048903.1:0-10821 GCA_004027635.1 Crocidura indochinensis | reverse complement strand
GCTCTTCCGATCTGGTCACACCCGGCAGTGCTCAGGGGTTACTCCTGGCTCCACGCTCAGAAATCGCTCCTGGCAGGCTCGCTCGGGGACCATAAGGGACGCCAGGATTCGACCTTCTGCATGAAAGGCAAATGCCTTACTTCCACGCTATCTCTCCTGCCCCATCCTCCCCCCCTTTTTTTAATTTTTGGGTCACACCCGGCAGCGCTCAGGAGTTACTCCTGGCTCTGTGCTCAGAAATCGCTCCTGGCAGGCTCAGGGGACCGACCATATGAGATGCTGGGATTCGAACCACTGACCTTCTGCATGAGAGGCAAATGCCTTACCTCCATGTTATCTCTCAGGCCCGGAGAGCTACATTTTTAAAACCGAAAATGCATACACAGGGAAAGTCATGTCCCCCCGATACACATGACCTGACTGAAGCTTGTGGAGCCGGCTGCCAGGGCTGCACACAGGGGCACACTGGCAGAGGCTAGAAGCAGTCCTGATTCCTGGAGCAGCCGCCCTGCACACAGAAGAGCCAAATTAAAAGTGTGAAGAGCCACAGTGGCTCGTGAGCTGCAGGTTACCGACCACTGCTCTAGGTTATAACTATGCGAGTTACATTGCTGTGTTAGTTTTTGTTTGTTTGTTTGTTTGTTTTTGTTTTTTTGTGTGTGTGTGTGGTTTTTGGGTCACACCCGGCAGTGCTCAAGGGTTACTCCTGGCTCCATGCTCAGAAATTGCTCCTGGCAGGCACAGGGGACCATATGGGGCACCGGGATTCGAACCGATGACCTTTTACATGAAAGGCAAATGCTTTACCTCCATGCTATCTCCAACACGCGGTCGAACCACATGCGGCTCCCGGCCAAAATGAACGCGGCTCTTTGCCTCTTCTCATTATTTTGTGTACTGTGGCTCTTTGCCAAGTTTGGATTTTGTTCTGCTGCTTCTGAGGAGGGACCTCTGAGGAGAGATCTCTGAGCGTAGAGTCCCACCCCAAGGCTGCGTCATTCCATCTCCCGTCCCTCGGAAACAACTGCAAGGGCCAGCGAGAGGGGGACCCATGTGGCACATGTTGGGTCACGTCTTGCCGTAAGTTCTTAGTGTGGAGGACGCATCACACCCTCACCATCACTGCAGGATTTTTACCCTCATTCAAAATGGCAAAATGCAATATGTGTTTAATATATTATTGTTAAAATTATATGCTTTTGTGTGAGTGTTTGTCTGTTTTGGCAGGTCACTGCTTGGTGTGGCTCTCTGACTCTCACGGTTTAAAATTTTGGCTCTTTGTGTGGAACTTGTTCACCACCCCTGACCTAGTGTTACCCCTGAGCGTCAAATGGGTGTGGCCCAAAAACCAAAAAATAAAGGGGGGGGGACGGAGAGATAGCACAGTGGTAAGGCATTTGCCTATTTGCCTTGCATGCAGAAGGTCGCTGGTTCGAATCCCAACATCCCATATGGTCCCCCAAGCCTGCCGGGGGCGATTTCTGAGCGTAGAGCCAGGAATAACCCTGAGCATTGCTAGGTGTGACCCAAAAACCAAATAAAAAAAAATGTGGTTCTCAAAATAAATTTGGGGAGATTTGGCTCAGTTGAAACAAAAATGTTGCCGACCACTGACTTAGAGCAAACCATTCTTTCTTGCTCAGAAACCACAGTTCTAGATGAAGGATAATAATATAATTGACCCTGTTCATAGGAAGATTGTTATATATAACTTATAAATTATTATAAAATTACTGTAAATATTTATTATAGCAGAATATCTAACTACAAACAATATCTTTGCTGTTCAAATAAAGATTGCGGGGCTGAAAAGTTAAGCTTAGGAGCAGTATATATGGCTTGAATGTGAAAGATAATTGACAAAAGTCAATTACCAATACCACATGGCTTCTAAACCATTCTCAAGTATTTTCCTGAGGTCCCCATTATGCCAGGATTGCTCAGAAGGCATTTAACTTTAGGGCTGAGCATGAGTATGTTATAATCTATTATTTTTAGTGTATATTTTTTATTTTCTTTCTGTGTGACAAATAGTATAAACCCACTACTGTGAGGATATGACAATAAATGCCTGGGATAAGTACCGACTTTTCTAAATATTTGTTTGCCTAACTGTACTTCCTCAAAAAGAAGTCAAAAAGCCAACTATTGCCCATCTGTCTTATACTGATCACTATATTTCATATTTCAGTCAAAACTTTAGAGTCAGAGAGGTAGTAAAGGGATTAAAGTACTTGTCTGGCATATGGTAAACCCAGTTTGATCTCCAGCACCATCAGGAATTATTCTTGAACACAGAACCAGGAGTGAGCTCTGAGCACTAATGAATGTGACCTTCAAATCAGAAAAATAGAAACAAATCAAAACAAAGTAATCCTTTAGAATAATTTCCAAAAATATTAAGCCCATACATAACATGGGTCTGACTATCTGACTACTTGCCTGCTGAAGGAATTTGAAGTTTTTTTGAACAGGAAAGTGAATTGATTTTCCTTATTACATGAGAAGCATTTGTCATGAAAGGAAGAAATTACTTTTCTGAAGATATTGTGCTGGAATATTTATAGTGCATGTTTATTTCATGATGTGATAAAGATAGTAGCTTTTACTTTTTGCTTTTGCCCTTAGCCACATTCATTGTGTGTGTGAA
The DNA here is from genome assembly GCA_004027635.1 of Crocidura indochinensis. Taxonomy (NCBI): domain Eukaryota; kingdom Metazoa; phylum Chordata; class Mammalia; order Eulipotyphla; family Soricidae; genus Crocidura; species Crocidura indochinensis. The sequence continues at coordinate 8,171 of PVKC010048903.1, read as the reverse complement.
AAAAATGTAACTCACAATGTTCTCTCTATATTCTTCCTCCTCATAGATTTCCCATGCTCATTATTTGTTCTGTTGTCCATTCATAAGTAATCTTCATTTCTCTATGTTTATCCTATATAGGTTATAGAGGGGAAAATCTATTTTTTCCTCAAAACTTGCTGGATTCCGTGAACCCAAGGATTATGGAGAATAGCAAAGAACTCCTTAAGAGTTTTGAAATAGTTTCTAATAGACTAGAGACATATATCTCTCCATTTGGGGTCTTCCTTTTTTCTTACTTTGTCTGAACTAGGGGATAAATTCTACAGCTACCTACGATATTGAGTAGATATTGGTAGTAGTGATATTGAGTAGAACCCTCTGGAAGTATAGATTGCAGTGTCTGTATGTGTATCAGGCATCTTTACTAGGTTAACCTAGAGGTAGTTTATGAATCTATTGTTTCTAGAAGCTTTTTGGTAATCTTTAGGGTTTTCTAAATATAGAGGTAGCTTAAATCAAAGTGTCTTAATTATATTCTCTCCCAATCTGGATCTCCTCTCGTGCTTTGTCTTGCTGAATTACACCTATGCCTTCTTGATTAGTCTAAATCAGAAATTACTCAGGGATTATCACTCTCTTTCCTCTCATCTTTAACTCTCCGTGCTCTGTTTATAAATGCAACCCATTCTTTGATCATTAACACTGCTATAGTGCAGCTAATGCTTCTAATTTTTAATTTGCTCTGAGGTTCTTTGGTTACAAATAACTGATTTTTGATGTTTTATTTCTTCAAATAAAGAAATTAATCAATCTCTAGTCTAGAATATAAATTTTTTTCTTCCATTTGCTTCTTTAACTTCCACATTTTCTAACTGTAACCTTTAGCCCTGTAGGTTGGATCTTGAGCTGCTATTTATAGAAAATTGAGGTAGGCTATATTGACTCCATAGGTCTTACAGCCCTCAGTATTTTGTTTTGCACTAATACTTCTCATGAAGTTTGTTAAATTAGTTAGTGAAAATTGTTTATGGAAAAAACCTGCAGGATATATGTACATTCCCTAATGAGTTACATGTTTCAGTTCCCAGAGAATCCTCTAAGAGTAAAAGGGAAAACTATAGGAACATGAGTTTTCCTGAACTTTTGATAATGAATCTTTGTGACTCACATCTTTTCTATAAAGTCTAGCAATATCTACAAAAGTGGGAAGACCTGACAGTTTAGAAATTCATTCTCCTTAGGTCAATGACATAATCTTGGCTCTAGAATTTAGACATATTCTGATAGTTACAGCCTTTGGTTCAGTAGACTATATTGGAAAGTAAAATTTATTTTAAATTTGAGTATAAATTTCATATTCTTTTAAATAAGAATAATTTATTAGGAATAATTGCCTTCAAGCTCTTAACCTACCACCTTTTAACAAACTGTCATCTTCCTTTATGTTTAAGTAGAGTTTTAGCATCTAGGAAAAAGCTTCTTTCACTTCTCATGGGATTATTTCCAAGCCACCTGTTCTTGAAGAGTTCATCCCTGGACAAAATTTCAGCACTAGATATGCAGTCACACCTTCTTGGCACAAATGCAAGTGTATCATCCACATCCTTGATCAACCCCATCTGAATCATTGCCACCTGTCAACATCTCTACAAAGGAATAGAATAACTTGCTAATAATATTCACTCTCTTTTCCCTTTTCCCAGCAAAACAGCAAAAAGACTTCACAAAATCAGCTTCAAGTCTCCCTGCTTGTAATGTTGGCCCTCTCCACCACTTGAGGCTATCTTTCTCCTGGATAGTCTTGCATTTTCCCTAAGTATTTCAAAGTAAAGTACTGATTATTCTTCAAGAGAATGGGGAAATATTACAAGGGTAAAACAAATCAGATTGTGTGGAAAATTCAGTCTTCTCAAGCATGTTTTACATGATAATTAAAATAAAGATTTTGGGAGTTGGAGATGCTTCAGTGGCTAAAATGCCTGCCTTGCCATACAGAGACCATCCTGAGTTTGATCTGTAGTACTGCAACATACCTAAGTGATTCTGGCAGCTCTATTCTGTTTTCCCTGGTTCCACAAGTGAATTTTTGACTGCTACATCCAGATGTGTGCAAGCACTGCAACTAAAGGGTGAATAATACCCAGGAGCACCACAATTTAAAAAAAGATATATGCACACTGCAGTGAAGAGGAATACCCCTGAGGAGCATGATGACCCAGAATGTGCAAATGTACCATACTAGAGTGTGACTACCTATGAGAACAGCAACCTGATGAGAGCTCCTTTGTGAGCACGCTATGTAAGAACATCACAACCAAGACCTTAAATGGTCCCTGATCAATGACATCAACAGAAAGGATAGTGAGGAGAAAAAAGAGATTGATGGAGAGATAGTTTTTTTTAAATAATTGAGAATATGTCTATTGGAAATACTTCCAGATACATTAAGTCCACTAAATTTTATTTTTTAAAGTATAATTGATATGTTTCACCTTGTATGCTGGTAGATATATCTTAAAGAAAGGTTACTGTAATTTTTCTTTAGTTCTTTCTAAATTGAATTCTAGCCAAGTGTCAGGGAATGAAGAATAGATAAAGAAATAGGATTTAAGACAGACATTGTCTTGTGAGAGATAAAAGTAAATATTGCCATTATCTTTCATTATTATTTATAGTTTATAAATTTTATTTTAGATTTTATTCATTTATTTTAGATATTGTTATGGGAGTGATGAAGAAAAATAAATTTTATGCTAGCCCTTGGGTTTGCAATGGAATCACCTACATTATTCACAAAACACTTAAAGCCTGGTACTCATTCATGAAATCAATATAATTAGCCTGAGGTACAGTCTGGGTATTAGGTTCAAAGTTTAAAGTTCCTCAGTTGATTATGTGAGAAAAAATGTTAAGAAAAAAACACTTTAAAGAATATTGAAATTGACATATTTAAAAATAGATGATTTATTTTTACTTTACTAAGAAACTCAGTAAGTCAGTAGCAAAAAGTTAGGAAATGTTCGATCAATTGCAATATAATTTTGGGTCCAGAAATACACTTTATATTTTGTTTTATTTATTGAATGAATGCAGGTAGCACAACTCAACAGCCTTCAAAGGAGGCTTTTTATGGAGAGGTTTTAGAAGCAGTTAGGAAATGGTTTTCCCATTATTCATCAATATAGATTTTCCTTTCCCTCATAGGTTTTCAAGGCAATATTTGATTTCCTCAAATGTTTATTTCCCCCAGGGTTTTCATTCAGTATTTGTCCATTATAGACTTCCTGGATTAGGCTGATAGAAGTAGAGAATTTCTCAGAAAAAAAAGTCAAAGAATATTTTTGTACAGAAAATGGAAAGGCTTAAAAGCATTTTAAGTGCTGACTAAATGAAATACTTTTACTGGCCTCTTTCTCAGAATTCACTGTAGCTCTCTGACTACTTTTGTTTTACCTTTTGTTTACTAACCTCCATTGATAGTTTTCTAAGCATGTAATTGATTTCATCTGCAAGCAATTGTCAGTTCTATACTTGAAGTCCCGAGTTTTTTTTTTTTTTTAATTTGTGCGATCATGAGGTCATGGCTGACAGTTTTTGCAAGGGAGTAGAGAGATAGTACAGTTGGTAGAACACATGTGGCCAAGTCAGGTTCAATCCCTAGACCCCTATATTCTATTCCCTTTCCTGCCAAACCCCACCAGAAGTGATCTTTGAGCACAGAGCTTGGCATAAGCCCTAAGCACTGCCAAGTGTGGACCACTCATCCTCCCTACAAACTTCCCAAATAAATAAACAAGCAAATAGAAAAGAAATTTATGCATGAAAAATGTAATTGACAATTGATACTTTTGTAGGATCTAATCATATTAAAAACTGTAAACATACAGAAATCAGAAACTTGATTTGCTAAATTTTTAAATTATACTTAGGTAATACGGTTTACTATAGTGTTTAAATTCATAGTATATAAATAAATATATATGTATATATAAAGTTACTATCTCAACTCCCCTTACCAAATTACCCATGACCCTTCACTATTTCCCTTATGTCAAGTCTTATTATAATTCATTCTCCCCATCCACATCCCTTCACGCTGTTTGCTAATGAATTTTGTATTTAAAGACCAAAGACTAGCCATTGTTTGACATATGATTTGAATTCTACTGTTTCTTCTGAGATTAATAAATGTAACACTTCAGGTCATTTCATTGTGAAACCATTAGATAATTCTTCAAACTTAAATTTCAGTTTATGGTTAAATTTATAAAATTCAGTTCAAGCCTCCTTCTCAGACTTTCCATAGAAACTTTTATAAGTACTTTGTAAAATGCATATATATATAAATATATATAATGCATACTTTGTAATATATATATTAGAAAATTGGGTCAATTTAGTTTTGACAGGATTCTTGAGGGATACTTTAACCTAGATCAGTGGCATTAAAACTTTAATCTGCACCTGAGAATTTAACATCTTAATCTGTGGGTCACCATCTCATAGATCATCTCAAAGATGAATGCTTTAAAATAAAATCTTTATAATTTATTATCAGTAAATTTCTGAGTTGTATACTTATTTCTATATCTCTGAATATATATCTTCAGTGTTTCTGATTCATTCAAAACATGCATTTTTAACAAGTTCCTAGGTTTTGCCATTGCTGTAAAATAGGGGGCCACGTTTGAAGAAATGCTATTCTGGGAATTATTTACACATAGACAAGGCACAGTAAATTCCTGGTGGTATGGACTGAGTTCTGATCCCAACCCCCAAATTCATAGAGTGAAGTCCAAATCTTTATTAGGGCTATATGTGAAGATTAGTTGTTCGTTAAGGAATAATGTGGCTCTGATGGATCTGAGTCTACGCTGACAGAATTGACACTCTTACAGAAGGTAGCCATTTGTCCACTCAGAAATCTCATGGTCCTGAACTTTCAGAACAGTGAGGGCATAAATTACTGTTTGGAAGTCACTTACTTCTAGAATTTTATTATGAATATACTAGAAGACTATAAATAGTCTTCAGTTTTATTTGGTTTCTTTTATGTTCAGTTTTCTTTCTTCCTTTTCTTTCTTCTTTCTTTTCTGTTGTTTCTTTATTTCCTTCCTTTCTTTCTTCCTTTCTTTCCTTCATTTCTTTAGCTTCCTTAGCTACATGACTTATCTCCTCCTCTCTCATCTCCTTTGTGCTTCTCCTTAGTTCTGCTTCTCCATCCTTTTCTGTGAATTTATAGACGACGGGGTCTCTGCTCCTTTGCTAGCTCTATGGCAACCAGACTCCATGAAGCCTATATTTTTTTCCTGGAAAGCAAGTATGTCACCATTTATTCTAGAAAATAAACTTTAGACAATGAAATGGAAACAGTAGATAGAGAAGATGACCCTTTGATGTCTTTCAGTACCAATAGGAGAAGGCTAACGCCTGCTGCCATGTATGCTTGAGTTTCCTCTCCCTATGTTCTCCCTTGAGTTCCTAATCCCTGTGTCCTGCCACCCTACCTAGACCAGTAAATTCAAGGAAACAAAAACATTGTTCAATGCAATGCATGTCTTCTGCTTCTAGTATTGTGGGGGAAAGTGTTAGTTCAATAAAGGGTTATCTTAGCATGTATCTAGGACTGTTACAGGAATTTTATATGTATTAGTTTTTATGTCACAGCATCAACCTGTGATACAAGGACTTCTGTGATCCCATTCTGCAGCTGGGAAAACTAATAAAAAGATGGCCTGTAATTCTATCTTAAGGCCAATAATGATTAAAGGAGCAGTGGTATTTAGATGTGAAAATATATTTATGTTCCATGACTATAATCAATATCTAACTTCCTGATATTTCCCTGAATATGCTTAACTATCAATTGTAGAAGAAAATCTTTTAGCTATTACTTAATTCACTATATATTTATGTTTTTCAGTGGCACATCCAAAAGTGCTCATGTGTTACTCCTTGTTTTATGCTCAGAAATTACTCCTGAGAGGTTGGGGGGACCATATGAAATGCCTGGATCAATGGGTTGGCTACATGCAAGGAAAACATCCTACCTGCTTTGTTATCACTCTGGCCCAGGATTGGGGCTAGGAAGATATCTTAGTGATTGAGGACACATGTCTTCATGTCCACATTTGAGTAACAAGTCATGGCACGCACTGCATGATACCCTGAATGCAACTGAATGAAACCTTAGGGGTTCAAAGTACTCTAGGCCTGAGAAGCACCTTATTGCTAGGCATGGACACTAAACTAACTGCCTTTAGCTTTGGAACCCTGGATCATAGGAAAGTTCTCTTAAAAAACTGGCAATACTCCCAACATATAAAACTAATCTTTTATGGGGAGTATTATGTTGAGTGAAATGGATCAGAAGAAGAGAGTAGATATAGGGTGAATTTTTGTTTTGTTTTGTTTTGTTTTGAGCTACACCTCACTCTGCAATCAGAAATCACTTCTGGCAAACTCTGAGGTTCACAAGGGCTTCAGAAGATCAAACCTGGGCTGGCAATCTGCAAGGAAATAAATGCTTTACCTGCTGTTATCACTCTACCCCAGACATAAAACCATTTTACTTATTTGTGGAATAAAAAACAAACAAATAATGAAACAAAATCTAGATAGTATGATAATAATATCCAGAAACAATAGAGATGTGGACCAGGAGGAGCAGTTTATGGTAAGGACCTTGCTGCATATAGTGGGGGAGTGCAATTAGGGTTGTGAACAGTTCATGGTGACAGTGACAATTGGAAATGATCACTCTGGACAAGAACTGGATGCTGAAAGGAGATAATTGTGATATGCATTATATACCTTGCATTAATAATATTGCAAATCAAGTGACTTAAGGAAAAAATAAGTGGGAGATAAAGGGTGAGGGAGGGAGAAAAAGAAGAAAACTATCGACCACAGAGAAAGACGGGGAGGTGGGGAGGATGGGAGAAAAACTGGGTCCATTGGTGGCAGGAAATGTCCACTGGTGAAGAGTGTTAAGAACTGGAAAGAAATAAAATACTAAGATTATACCTATTTTAAAATATAAAATAATAGACCCAGAGACTTCTGAGTGCAGTATTTATAAAAAAAAAATGTCACTTAATGTTTTAACCTTCAGTCTTATTAACTCTTCAGTAATGTAATCCCACCCCAAACTACTTAGTAGAACAGTCTGGAAATCCATTAAAATTTTTTGGGTTTTGAGCTATGATAGTAGGATATGTAGGCCCTGAGACCCAAATGTCACACAAAATAGCATGTTTTCCCTTCTGCAAATACTGAAAGCATATTAATAAGCACCTAACATTTGCCCAATCTTCATCATCTGGGACACTCTACAATAATTTTCACAAGTAATTTAATTAATGTGATGAAAGCAAAACACCATGAACATCCAGGTCACTAATAAACTAACAATCAACAACTTATAATGAGACAGTATGGTCTGACATTTTAGAAGAGATATGAAATTGATTACATGATGAGGATTTAATAAAGCCCTAATTACATCGTTTCTGTGACTTGATAGGTGAAATGAATATAAATGAAGTAGGCAAGATGGAAATTTTTATTATTAATGAAAGCTGCCCAAGTGTAAAGATTACTGTTTACTTAGGTAGATATTTTGAGGAGAAGAGGAATGATCTACCACTTCATCCAAGGATTTAGTTTTAAGGTAATATATTTTATCTTTCAGGCACAAAATAATTTATAAAAAAAATTAGCTTTGAATCTAAAACTTGAATATATTTAAAGTGTTCACTTAAAAATGATGCTTACTAGCCCAGAGAGATAGCACAGTGGCATTTGCCTTGCAAGCAGCCCATTCAGGACCAAAGGTGGTTGGTTAGAATCCCAGTGTCCCATATGGTCCCCCATGCCTGCCAGGAGCTATTTCTGAGCAGACAGCCAGGAGTGACCCCTGAGCACTGCTCTGTATGGGCCAAACCCCCCCCCCAAAAAAAATGATGCTTACATGTGAGCCAACAAATCACCAGAAGAAAAGAAGGACATTTAGGGCCAGAGATATAGTACAGTTGGTAAGGCATTTGCCTTGCATGCAGCTGACCTTGGTTCTGTCCCTAGCATCCTATATATCCCCCAAGTAATTCCTGAGTGCAGAGCCAGAAGCAAACCCTGAGCACTGTTGGCTGTGGCTCAAATACAAAAAAAAAAAAAAAAGGGGGGGGGGG
>PVKC010048902.1:0-10825 GCA_004027635.1 Crocidura indochinensis | reverse complement strand
GCAGTGCTCAGGGGTTACTCCTGGCTCCATGTTCAGAAATTGCTCCTGGCAGGCACGGGGAACCATATGGGACACCGGGATTTGAACCAACCACCTTAGGTTCTGGATCAACTGCTTGCAAGGCAAACACCGCTGTGCTATCTCTCCGGGCCCAAATCACCTAATTTTTGGTAAAGGAGCAAGAGATCCTAAATGGAGTAGGGAAAGTCTCTTCAACAAGTGGTGTTGGCAGAATTGGTCAGCTGTTGCCTCACCCCAGGGCACAAATAACTTAACCTGAGCCCTGCCCATTCCTGGGCTGGGTTTTGGGATCCAGATATTACGTTTACCTTATCTGCAGACCCTGCCCATTTCCTGGGAGGGGTCTTGGTAGGGTATATAGGTCTGTGATTTCTGGCTATCTGCCTTTTGCCTGCCCATTTGGATCCTGGCCAAAATGTAGGTCACAGATGACATGGATGAAAGTAGATTCAGGGCTAGCTTGAATGGTAAGAACCACATCTGATGGCTAGGATGAATAAAGATGTTAGCTCTCATGAAGCCTGCCTGTGAGTGAGATTTCTATCTGCCGCTTTCATGAACCTCCAGACCCGCCGGTTAGTGGGGGCTGAAGCCACGTGGGCTAGGATGGCGAACCAAGGCCTTCCTTACCATTCAGCACCATCCTAAGAGCTGTATTACTTTATCTGGCGCTGATTTTCTTTAGTCAGCCACTTGGAAAAAAAGCGAACATAGACTGCCAGTTAACATCATGCATGAAGGTAAAATTCAAAGGGATGAAAGACCTTGATATCAGACCTGATACCATAAGGTATATAGAACAACATGCAGGTAAGACACTCCATGACATTGAGACTAAAGGCATCTTCAAGAAGGAAACTGCACTTTCCAAACAAGTGGAAGCAGAGATAAACATATGGAATACATTAAGATGGGAAGCTTCTGCTCCTCAAAGGAAATAGTGCCCAGGATACAAGAGTCACCCATCATGTGGGAGAAACTATTCACCCAATACCCATCAGATAAGGGGCTAATATCCAAAATATACAGGGCACTGACAGAACTTTACAAGAAAAATACATCTAATTCCATCAAAAAATGGAGAAAATAAATGGAAAGATCCTTTGACAAAAAGAAATACAAATGGCTAAAAGGCACATGAAAAAATGCTCCACATCACTAATCATCAGGGAGATGCAAATCAAAACAACTATAAGGAACCATCTCACGCCACAGATATTGGCACACATCATAAAGAACGAGAACAAGCAGTGCTGGTGGGGATGTGGAGAGAAAGGGACTCTTATTCACTGCTGGTAGGAATGCCGTCTAGTCCAACCTTTATGGAAAGTGATATTGAGCTCCCATACAATCCAGCTATACCACTTCTAGGGATATGCTCTAGGAACAAAAATATACAAAAATCCCTTCTTCACACCTATATTCATTGCAATGGTATTTACAATAGCCAGACTCTGGAAAAAATTAAGATGCCCTTCAACAGATGAATGGCTAAAGAAACTGGTACAGATACACAATGGAATACTATGTGGCCGTAAGGAGATGAAGTCATGAAATTTTCCTATACATGGATGCACATGGAATATTTTTGCTGAGTGAAATAAATCAGAGGGATAGAGATAGACGCAGAATAGTCTCACTCATCTATGGGTTTTAAGAAAAATAAAAGACATTTTTGCAATAGTTCTCAGAGAAAAAAGTGAGGAGGACTGGAAGTTCCAGCTCACTACATGGAGCTCACCACAAAGACTGATGAGTGCAGTTAGAGAAATAACTACATGAGAACTATCCTAACAATGTGAATGAATGTGGGAAGTAGAAAACCGGTCTAGAGTACAAGCAGGGGTGGGCAGGGAGGAGGGAGATTTGGGACATTGGTGATGTGAATGTTGCACTGGTGACGGGGGCTATTCTTGTCATGACTGAAACCCAAGCACAATCGTGTTTTTAAGCAAGGTGTTTAAGTAAAAATATTAATTTAAAAAAGAATGTAGAGGAGGGACCAGAGAGGTGGTGCTAGAGGACAGGTGTCTGCCTTGCAATCACTAGCCAAGGAAGGACCACCGTTCAATTCCTCATATGGTCCTCCAAAGCCAGGGGCAATTTTTGAGCACTTAGCCAGGAGTAAACCCTGAGCATCAAATGAATGTGGCCAAAAAAATAAAAGAAGAATGTAAAGAATATAAAAAATTAATATTTCCTTGACAAAAATAAGTGTAAGACTATCCTTGAATTTTAATTCCAGAAGAGATCCTCATTACAGAATGAATTTTTTTTAGTTTGATTTAAAAAAAATTGCCTTTGAGCAGTAAAAAGATAAGTTAATTTTAGAGATACACCTACTTAAAATAAATCCAGAATACAGCAAAAATGAATAAAAATAATGTAAACTAAGATTATTTTAAACTATTTTAAAATAGCAAATAAATCTTATTAATCATCATTTTAATATTGAAACACTTATACACATTAAATGCTTATAATGCCAACATATTCTATGATAAGTAACATATTCTATATTAGAAGGATGGCTTGGAATCATGGACAAAATGAAAAAATCATCTTTAGTATACTCCACAACCCCAGGCAGCAAAGTGAAAATGCATGATAGAAATAAAAACATGTAAAATTATATATATATTTCCCTGTCGGTATCTTTAAAATTTTCTTAGGAGAAGGAACTCCTTGTTCATGGAAGATTTTCTAGAAAATACAAAGCAAACTTGCCATAGAAGAAAAATATCTATTTACTTTATTTCTCTGGCTTGGAAGAAATCCAACAAAAATGATTAAAGAAATTTTCAGTTCATATATCTGAAAGGCACAGTGACAGGTATGTGATCAAGCAAAGCTGGATAAAATATATTAAGTTTCCAGACATCTGCTACTTTTAATATTCTGATTCAATTAGTTTTCTTTCTTCTTTATTTCTCTGCTTTCTTTCTTTCCTTATTTCTTCTTTTTCTCTTTTTTCTTTCTCTCTTCTTCCCTTCTTTCTTTTTCTTTCTTTCTCTTTCTTTCTCTTTCTTTCTTTCATTCTTTCTCTCTTTCTTTCCTTCTTTTGTATTTGTGACATATTTAATGATTAATAATCACTTACTTTGTAGATATAAAACAATGAAAGTTTAATGTTTTCTTATGAAAAGACAGACTGAGGCTATGTACTGCTAAAAGAATACTACAAAATTAATATTTTCCCCTGTAATTTTTTCCTGTAATACTAAAGGAAAATAAATGCCAGTCTATCTAATTTGTGGTAATGTTACCCTTTACTGTTGTTATCATAATCAGTATTTATTTCCACAGTAAAGTAACATTTTTTCCCACTGTCACTAATAAATACCATGGAAATAATACTTTGAAATTGAGTTCTACTCCTTAAAAATAATTATTCCAGTGGTAGTTATCATTGTAATAATTGTTTTGTGATATTTGAATTTACACTGTTTCTTCTTCATTAGCTGTATTCTTAGGGGGAACCATTGAAGAAACAGTGACAAGGGAGCCATACTATTCCCCATGCTGCCAAGGGTTCCAGTCCCAGAGAAAGGAAGCTAGTTCTCTAGTTGTGCTGGAGACCAGAAGTTTGGCAGCTATTTGTGTAGGGTGGGACTTTGGGAAGGCCTGGAGTCCCCTTTAAGCTGTTCCCTGGGACCCACCTAGCTGGCTTCCTGGGCAGAGGCCTAGGGAAGCCCTGGAGTTCTGAGAAGAAGGAGATGGAAGGCTGTTGGTGAAGAGGCTGAGCCCCATAGTCTCCCCTAGGCTTGGCAAAAGAGCCTTTGGCCTGGAGCCGTACTAGTCCCCAAGCTACCAAGGCTTCTGGTCCCACAGAGAAGTTAACAACACTGAAACCTGAAATCCAAACTCTAACAACCAAACTTAAAGAGGTGCTTATTAAGATGACAAGCTGGGTGGGGTACATAGAAAGGAACATGGGAACACTGAAGATAAGTTAACAATGGCAGTGGGATTGGTGCTGGAGCCATTGTTGCCTAAAAGTCAACTATTTGTAACTTTGTAAATAATGGTGCTTTATTAAAAAATTAAAAAAAATAAGTCATTCAGTACTTCTTGTGATTAGTTTTGTTGTAATAAATGTCTTCATCTGCAAGAAAAATAAAAGAATCTTTAAATGATGCCTAGCCAGTTAAGTATTCCCATGGAAAAGAATCCACTTTATTATCCACTTGCAACCGTTTGTATTATCAATTGGTTCCTTTACTAAGGGGCTGTATTAATCACTGAATTATTATAGTCAATAGGAAAGTCACAATTCCAGAGCAGATCCTGAAGTTGAAAACGAGGCTCATTCATTGTAAACACTTTAAATAAGAATGACGTAAAACAGTTTCTTGCAAAATATAAGATGCTAGCAGAAGAAATAAAGTAGAAATACCCAACAGATATTCACCATCTATGACATATTCAACTATTCCTGGTGATTTTGAGATCTAAGTTTATGGAAATATGCTTAAGCTCATCAATGTTAATATATATAAGAATTTTTGTTTTCCTTATCATGAGTTAAAGATTGAGACTCCTTATCCACTTCTCTGATCTTTCTAAATCTTACATTTGCTATAATTTTATATTGTACTTTCATCAGCCTTAATTTAAACAGTGAAAATAAAATCCCAAACAAACAAAGCCATAATTGTTTTTACATTTAGAAAATTGAAAATAGAATACTTGCTGTAGTACAAAACCCATATAGAAGTATTCAAATGCTATTGTTGTTACTGTCATTTTAACAACATTCAATTTGAAGATCCGTGTTCCAGTGGCTTTATATATACCAAAGCACTGCTGGATATAGCTTTAGTGAATCTAGAACTTTGTGAGCTTCACCAAAAATTTCAATTCTACATATTTATTTGCAAAATATATTCTATTCACAAGATTTTACATATTATATATGTATGTATAATATACAAACATACAGATACCAAGACACTCTATACAAGACTATAGGCAATTTGAGAAAAGTTAATAAAAATTATAACTTTTAGCTTTATTTTATGGGGATATATATATATATAGACAGGGATTAGGTTCTTGCCTCGCATGGCCTGAACTCTGGCTCAATTTAAATGAACCGTGGTTCAATTTCCAGTACTAAATTTGTTTCCCTGAGCTCTAACTGAAGTGAGGCCGATGCAAAACACAAGGAGAAAACTCTGTGTACCACTGCAGTGACCCCAAAACAAACAAACAAACAAACATTTTAGGAATATATTTTGTCTGTTTGAGTTACACACCTGGTGGTGCTTAGGGGTTTCCTCCTGGCTCTGCATTCAGGGGTCTGTCCTGGTGGCATCTGAAAAACCATATGAAGTGTCAACAATCAAAGTCAGTTTGGCTGTATGCAAGGAAAGTGCTTTACTTATTATACTATCTTCCAATATTATAAAATTATTTTTTTGGTTTTCATTGGCTTAAAGTGAATAAATGCCTAGTGTGGTTTAGGGGTAGAATGTGACCACACCATATCATATGGAAGATAAAATGTTGCTAATATATCATAGTGGAACAATTTTCTAAAGGAAATGCATAAATGTCACTTAATACAATATATAATACATGTTTAAGTATTTGAAATAGTAAGTTCCTACTAATGCTCCTTTCAGAACATACAAACAAAATGAAGGACAGCATGTTTAAGTGGCCATTTTTAATATGGTAAACTCCTCCAATCTTTTATATGCATTAACTCAAAATTGAGCACAATAAAAAAGCAATCTACTTAATTTTATTATTGATTTTTTAAAAAGTCTTTAAAAAGATACAGCAAGAGGCCAGAGCGGTAGGGCAAGGGGTAAGACATTTGCCTTGCCCATGCTAGCGTAGGACTGACTGCAGTTCAATTTCCTGGCATCCCATATGGTCTCCCAATCCATGAGTCATTTCTGAGCACATAGCCAAGAGTAACCCCTGAGCATCACCGGGAGTGGCTCAAAAAACAAACAAAAAGATCACAATAATTAATCAACATGTTATTTTGTATATTCTAATACCAAAGTTGTTCCATGCAAAACAGAAGATCTTCAAAGCATTTTTCTATTAAAGTTGAAAATAAAATAATAAAAAATAAATATTTTGGGGAGCATGAGAGATGGTGCAGTGGAAGGGCATTTGCTTTGCAGAGCTGACATCGGATGGACCACAGTTTGATCCCTGGTATCCCATATGGTCCTCGTGGCAAGGAGTGAATTCTGAATGAATAGCTAGGTATAGTCACTGAGCGTCACTGGGTGTGGCCACAAAACCAAAATAAATAAATAAACAAATAAATATTTCTTTCTTTTTTCTTTTTCTATTTATTTAAACATCTTGATTGCAAATATGGTTGTGATTAGGTTTCAGTCATATAAAGAACACCCCCTTCACCAGTGCAACATTCCCACCACCAATGCCCCAAATATCCCTCCATTCCACCCCACCTCCACCTGTACTCAAGACAGGCTTTCCAGTTCCCTCATTCATTCACATGATTATGGTAGTTCTAAGTGTACTTGTTTCTAAAACTGCACTCACCACTCTTTGTGGTGAGCTTTATGATGTGAGCTGTAAGTTCCATCCCTCCTCTCATTTTCTCTGAGGATTGTTGCAAACTTTTATTTTTCTTAAAACCCATAGATGTGTGAGACTATACTGCATCTCTCTCTCTCTCTCCCTCTGACACATTTCACTCAGCATGATAGATTCCATATACATCCATGTATAGGAAAATTTCATGACTTCATATCTCCTGATGGGCTGCATAATATTCCATTGTGTATATGTACCAGTTTCTTTAGCCATTGTTCTGCTGAAGGGCATCTTGGTTGTTTCCAGAGCCTGGATATTGTAAATACTGCTGCAATAAATATAGATGTGAGGAAGGAGTTTTTGTATTGTATTCTTATGTTCCTAGGGTATATACCTAGGAGTGGAATAGCTGCGTTGAATGGGAGCTCAATTTCCAGTTTTTGGAGAATCTTCATATCGCTTTCCATAGAGGTTGGACTAGATGGCATTCCCACCAGCAGTGGATAAGAGTTCCTTTCTCTTCACATCTCCGCCAGAACTTATCGTTCTCATTCTTTATGATGTGTGCCAATCTCTGTGGTGTGAGATGATATCTCATCGTTGTTTTGATTTGCATCTCCCTGATGATCAGTGATGAGGAGCATTTTTACATGTGCCTTTTGGCCATTTGTATTTCTTTTTATCATAGTGTCTGTTCATTTTTTCTCCCCCTTTTTATGAGATTAGATGTGTTTTTCTTGTAAAGTTCTATCAGTGCCCTGTATAATTTGGATATTAGCCCTTTATCTGTTGGATATTGGGTAAATAGTTTCTCCCACATGATGGGTGGCTTTTGTTTTCTGGGCACTATTTCTTTTGAGGTGCAGAAGCTTCTCAGCTTAATGTATTCCCATCTGTTGATCTTTTTTTCGACTTGTTTGGAAAGTGCAGTTTCCTCCTTGAAGATGACTTTAGTCTCAATGTCATGGAGTGTTTTACCGACATTTTGTTCTATATACCTTATGGTATCAGGTCTAATATCAAGGTCTTTAATACGTTTGGATTTTACCTTTGTACATGATGTTAACTGGGGGTCTATGTTCGCTTTTTTGCAAGTGGCTAACCCAGTTCTGTCAGCACCATTTGTTCAAGAGGCTTTCCCTCTCCACTTAGTATTTCTTGCTCCTTTGTCAAAAATTAGGTGATTCTATGTCTGGGGAACATTGTCTGAGAACTCAAGCCTATTCCACTGAAGTGAGGTCTGTCTTTATTCCAATACCATGCTGTTTTGATAACTATTGCTTAGTAGCACAGTTTAAAGTTGGGGAGAGTAATGCCTCCCATACTCCTTTTCCCTAGGAGTGCTTTAGCTATTCTAGGGTGTTTATTGTTCCAGATGAACATCATAAGTGTTTGATCCACTTCTTTGAAGAATGTAATGGGTATCTTTAGAGGTATAGCATTAAATCTGTACAATGCTTTGGGGAGTAAAGCCATTTTTATGATGTTAATCCTGCCAATTCATGAGCCAGGTATGTGTTTCCATTTCCGTGTGTCCTCTCTTATTTCTTGGGAGCAGGGCTTTATAATTTTCTTTGTCCTTCACACCTTTGGTCAAATTGACTCCAAGATATTTGAGTTTGTGTGGCACTAATGTGAATGGAATTGTTTTCTTTCTGTGGCCATTTTAAATTAAAATTTATTATTTATGAAAAATAAGTGTTATTGGGACAGGAGTGGAGGCACAAGCGGTAGGGTGTTTGCCTTCCATGCACTAACCTAGGACAGACCGCGTTTTGATCCCCCAGTGTCTCATATGATCCCCCAGGAGCTATTTTGAGAGCATTGCCAGGAGTAAACCCTGAGTGTATCACTGGTTGTAGCCCAAAATCCAAAAAAATATATGTATTATTGTTGGGTTGAGTTATAAATAGTGTATATCTCTGTAGGGTTTAATTAGTTATAGTGCTATTTCCTTTATTTTTAAGATAATTTGCCTAGACTTCTGATTCCTTTTTTTTGTTTTGGAATCACACCTGGCTATGCTCAGGGTTCAATCCTGGCTCTGAACTCATTCCTGTTAGGATTATTAAAAAATATTTTTTAAAAATGAGAGACCTCTGATAATTTGTTGTTTATAATATTTGCCCCTATTTTTCACTCATATATGTTTTCTCTTTAAAACATTTTGAAAGAAACTGGAGATCAAACACAGGACTTCAAAAAGACACCACTGAGCTGAATCCCCAGCACCTATATGAATTCATTTTAATTTTTTTCAGCAAATACTTTGACACAGTTCTCATTACCTTGTGTGACTTTTTAAGTTTTCCTTGTGATTACTATGGATACTCCAAATAACATCATAGACTTAAAATGACTTGTAACTCTCTCTCAACATCCTTCCAATTATGACCCCCTTCAACCCTTGTTTACTTTTCTTTTTCTAATATATTTTATTTAAACACCTTGATTACATATATGATTGTGTTTGGGTTTCAATCATGTAAAGAACACCACCCATCACCAGTGCAACATTCCCATCACCATAGTTTTCTTGACGTCCATCTCTTCCCTATCATTATTGGTGTATAAAAGGCCATTGATTTCTGTGGGTTAATTTTGTAGCCTGCCACCTTGCTATATGAGTCTATTGTTTCTAGAAGCTTTTTGGTAGAGTCTTTAGGGTTTTCTAAGTAGAGTATCATGTCATCTGCAAACAGTGAAAGCTTGACTTCTTCCTTTCCTATTTGGATTCACTTGATATCTTTTTCTTGCCTAATTGCTATAGCAAGTACTACTAGTACTATCTTGAAGAGGAGTGGTGAGTGTGGACAGCCTTGTCTTGTACCAGAATTTAGAGGAAAGGCTTTTAGTTTTTCTGCATTGAGGATAAAATTTGCCATTGACTTGCGGTAGATGGCTTTAACTAGATTGAGATAGGTTCCTTTCATTCCCATCTTGCTGAGAGTTTTGATCAAGAATGGGTGTTGGACTTTATCAAATGCTTTCTCTGAGTGTATTGATATGACCATGTGATTTTTATTTTTCATGTTGCTTATGTTGTTTATGATGTTGATAGATTTATGGATGTTAAACCATCCTTGCATTCCCAGGATGAAACCTACCTGGTCATAGTGTATGATCTTCTTGATGATGCATTTGATCCTATTTGCCAGGATTTTGTTGACGATATTTGCATCTGCATTCATCGGGATACTAGTCTGCAATTTTGTTTTTTGATAGCATCACTGTCTGATTTTGGTCTCAAGGTGATATTGGCTTCATAAAAGCTGTTTGGCTTTTTCCCGTTTATTCAATTTTATGGAAAAGCCTGGCTAGGATTGGTAGTAGCTCCTCTTGAAAGGTTTGAATGAATTCGTTAGTAAAACCATCTGGGCCTGGGCTTTTCTTTTGGGGCATTTGTTTGATTACAGTTTCAATTTCCTCAGTAGTGATGGGGGTGCTTAGATATCCTACATTCTCCTTACTTAACTGGGGAAGGTTATAAGTGTCCAAGAATTTATTCATTTCTTCTAGGTTCTCATGTTTAGTAGCATAAAGTTTTTCAAAGTAGTCTCTGATTACCCTTTGGATCTCTGCAGTATCTGTCGTGATTTCCAAATTCTCATATCTAATACGCGCTATCAGGTTTCTCTCTCTCTCTCTTTGTGAGTTTTGCCAATGGTCTATCAATCTTGTTTAATTTTTCAAAGAACCAACTTTTGTTTTTGTTGATCTTTCTAATTGTTTTTGGGTTTCCACTTCATTGATTTCTGCTTTCAATTTTGTTATTTCCTTCTGTCTCCCTGTTTTGGGTTCTTTTTTGTTGGTCATTTTCTAATTTTATGAGCTGTGTCATTAAGTTATTCAGGTATGCCCCTTCTTCCTTCCTGATGTGTGCTTGCAAAGCTATACATTTTCCTCTCAGGACAGCTTTTGCTGTGTCCCATAGATTCTGGCAGTTTGTGTCTTCATTATCATTTGTTTCCAGGAAAGTTTTGATTTCTTTTTTGATTTCATCTCGGACCCACTGGTTGTTCAGTAGTAGGGTGTTTAATTTCCAGTTGTTAAAATTTTTCTTTTGTGGACTTTGTAGTTCACCTCTAATTTCAGAGCCTTTTGGTCGGCAAAGGTAGCCTGCAAGATTTCTATCCTCTTTATTTTATGAAGGTACATTTTATATGTCAGTATGTGGTCTATCCTGGAGAATGACCCATGTACATTGGAGAAGAATGTGTATCCAGGTTTTATGGGATGGAGAGTCCTATACATATATATATATATATATATATAT
>PVKC010048901.1:0-10823 GCA_004027635.1 Crocidura indochinensis | reverse complement strand
CATTTCTTGCTTCAACTCACTCGTGCAGAAGTGACCAGCAGAAATTAAAGAGTTAATAAGTCATATGAGGATTATAAGAAAATTTGCTTCAGGAAGATAATATTACCAACTAAAGAAGTAATGCATATAATTAGCAACTAAAGTACTTTTACATAGAGGTTCTCTAAAGTGCCTAAGATAAGCTTCTATATGTGTATGTACTAGAATATAGCTTATTCATAGGGCTTATTAAATTTGTGAGTCACAAGTGTAGGACTTGAAAAATGTCGCATCAATAAATGGCTTTAAACTTACACCAACTATAAATCATGTTAAAATCAATCTTGTTATGAATCCAAAATATTTTTATTTGTACTCACTCTTCTTACCTGTCTCAGGCAGAGTCACAAGTGAACAAAGTTTTGCCTTAGAATCTTGTTCTCACCTGCAAGCCAGTAATAAATAAATTTGCAAATCAAAAATAAGAAAAGAAAAAGAAAGAAACTCTTTTAAAAAGGACTAATATAATAGTGGCCGGAAATCAGAACATAATTTGGTTTGATAACCTTGTTTTTTTACCATTGACATGGCTCCATGGACTGCTCATTTGGTTTTTCTACAATTCATAGCATGCTTCTATAAAGTAATTTAACTAATAACTTTATAAGCCTTCTATAAGTAATATATAATATAATAAAATGGGAGTTTTGAAGTGTTGACTTTGACATGAATTTGCTTAATAAATTCTCTCTCCTTCAGTTTTTTTTTTTGCATTCCTAGTAAGACTTTATGTCCACAGCAAAAAATAAAAAAGGAGAAGTAGAGCATATACCTTGCACATAGCTGACATGGGACCAATCTCAGTTTGACCCTTGGCATGCCATATTGTGACACCTGGTGATGCTCAGGGACTACTCCTGGCTATGAGCTCAGAAGTTGCTTCTCATGAAGGTCTTAGTGATAGAGCAAAGAACAAAGGCAAAAAGTGTTATTTTAGAATAATCACCCCCATAGGAGGGGAACCATTGAAGGTTATAAAATATATATGCATGTATAAAGCATATATGAAAAATGTATTTTATATATAAAATATCCGAGTATTATTTGTTACCTATCATCTTCTTTCAAATGGAATTTCCCAAATTTCCTTATCTCTTTAATTTTCAGGCTTGTTCTTACATCTTGTTTCCCAACTGTGGGATGGGTCTGGGGAGACAAACTAGATTCTTCTCTTTTACATATTTTGAGATGGTTGTCATCATCTTACACTTAGGTGGATAGTTATTGAATTTATAATTTATAATATTTTTGTTTTATTTTTAATTTTTTAAATGTTAGGGCTATACCCAGTGGTGTTTAGATATCACTCCTGACTCTGAGCCAAGAAAGCTGAGCAATGTATCTGCTGAAGTTAGAATAGACAGAAGACAGGTATAAGCTAGTCGTTAGCTCTTCTCTCTTAGCATTTGAATCCTAGCCAAGAACATCAATTCTGATCTTTTTTAGTACCTCTACCTTTTGTAAATGTTCTCACATACATGACAAAAATTTGGTTTCCAATACTAAAATTCATGTATCTCACAGATTCTAGGAAATAGCAGGCTTGTTTCACAGAGAGAAAAATTCCCATTTATAGGAAAACTTACCAGATTTTGTATTCAATCTGCCATAAAACTTATTTGTGTATTGCAGTATTAAATGGTACTGATTATTTTCAACTATAGCTAGTATAAGTGAAGGTTATATCTATTTGTAGAATGTTTGTTTACCAACCAACTTTATATGTTGAAATTGTTGCCTAGTTCCTATGTAGTAACATTAATTGTGAGCCTCGTGAGGTAGAACTTTGGATTAGACTGGTGTTTTTGGAAAAGGAACTCATTGTCCTATTTTTGGCAGTGTGAAAATAAAAGATGGCATATAAAATTTAGAAGTGTAGTGGGTCTACTGGAATATTAATCTTGGGCTAACAGTCTTCAGGCTTGATAAACAAGTTATTGTTGGAGAAAGAACATATCTAATGTACTGGTAGCCATAAATGACCAAAAAGGATGGTAATCTTTCCCGGTACTTCTCTTTTCCTCAGAGCATGCTGACCTGAGGTAACAATGGCTCTTCTAAGTCCAACAGGACCCCACTGCTGGTCTGTCTTCCTGCCTCAATTACTTGTGTGTAAGTAATGAAGCAAAATATGACAGATAAATGTGAAGCCTCTCCAATTTAATTTTGTCTTCTCAATCGTATATGCACAAAATATAATGCTCTTTTAACTTGTTTTGTCTTGCCACTTTATATGAACAAGTACAATGATCTTAATAATACTTTACTTGCATATTTTTACATTTATATCAATAATTATAATTAGCTCATAAATTGAGTGCTTAGTGTTAATATAAAATGTGATAAGTTGAGGTCTTTGGTCTTTTGCCAGCTTGGAGGTGAGAGGAAAGTTGGCTGAAAGAAGTTAAGATGCAGGGCTAGCTAAGAATGGCTGAATGCTTAATTGGTTATGATATAGGCCACACATGTGGTGGTTAGGGTATGAATAAAGCTGTTACTTCCTGAAAAAAAAATGTGATAAGTTTACCTGAGTTGAATATTTTTTATTTTGAAGCTTTATTTATTTTTTTGGTTTTTGGGTCACACCCACAGCACTCAGGGTTACACCTGGCTCTATGCTCAGAAATTGCTCCTGGCAGTCTCAGGGACCACATGGAATGTCTGGATTCGAACCCCTATCCTTTTGTATGCAAGGCAAATGCCCCACCTCCTTGCTATCTCTCCAGCCCCTATTTTGAAGCTTTTATCTGAAAATATTTGCCTGCTATTCCTTAACACTTTCATGCAGCTTACCTTCTATTACCTAAATGTGTTATTTTGGAAGAGAATATATATATATATATATATATATATACATATATAAACACATGCATGTATATATGTAACTTGATATGATTTTAATGATTACTCATGTATTTCAATTTTCTATTCTTGACTGAAATGGTTTTTATTCAAACTTAGTTGACCAGAAAATTAGTTTAATAAAGTACATACAAATATTTCATTTTATGTATATACACATGTATATTTTACAAATCTTCTTATGTCCCTGCTGTTCCTATAATTATGTCCTTCAATTCCTGTTGAAGTTTATCAGTATATGCTGATATCCATTTTTTGAGTTTGGCACGCCTTCAATAATACATAAAGCAAATGTTGTTTGGTCTTAGTGGTTGTGCTGATTATGTTGTTAGTATTGTTAATTCAAACTGAGATCTGGATCTTATTTGTTTAATCCTTTAATGTCTATTTTAATACATGCTTTTAGAACTCACTTGCCCTATCTTAATTTGTAGTTTATGTTCAATATATTTAATTTCATTTTGCTTTTTTTTTTTTTTTTTGGTTTTTGGGCCACACCCGTTTGACACTCAGAGGTTATTCCTGGATATGAGCTCAGAAATCGCTCCTGGCTTGGGGGGATCATATGAAACGCCAGGGGATCGAACCAAGGTTTGTCCTACGCTAGCGCTTGCAAGGCAGACACCTTACCTCTAGTGCCACCTTTCTGGCCCCTCATTTTGCTTTTCTATATTCTATATTCTAATTGGTGAAGTTTTGACTATGTAAAAGTTATTTATATCTCTGCCTTTGTGTGTGTACACTCAGTCACAGATTTTATGAATTTCTTAAATGTATGACAATTTTTTCTTGTTTAAGGCAAATATATATAACACATACCCAGTTTGCTTGGATCTCCTCTCCCTTCTCACTCTTATCCTAATAAAACCCAAATTTCATTATGGGCTTGTTAAACTTCTATGTTGATTTGTTTTGGTTTGGTATCACACATAGAGATATTCAAGTTCTACTTACATCTTGGTGCTTGGGAGTCATTTCCCAGAATGATCAGATTTGGAGATTATTACGTTAGTGAAATGGGTCAGAGGGAGCGGGATAGACATAAAATAATCTCTCTCATGGGGCCTGAGTGGTGACTCAGCAGTAGGGCATTTGCCTTGCATGCAGCTGACCTAGGACGCAAGTAGTTCAAACCCTGGAGTCCCATATAGTCCCCCGAGCCAGAGCGATTCCTGAGTGCACAGCCAGGAGTAACCCCGGGGTTACTCCCTGGGTCAATGAGTATGGCCCAAAAAACAAAACAAAAAATAATCTCACTCATTTGTGGGGTATAAGAAATATAAAAGATTGTATGGTAATAATAGCCAGGGACAATAGAGATGAGGGTTGGAAGGACTGGCCCATAATATGAAGCTTACCAGAAAGAGCAGTGAGCACAGTTAAAGAAATAACTGTACTAACAACTCAATGACAATGATAGAAGAGAAATAGAATGCCTGTCCCAAAGACAAGCAGGGGTGGGGAGGAGGGAAATAGGGGACATTGATGGCAGGAAAATTGCACTGGTAAACAGGTGTGTACACTATAACCAAAACCCAACTGTGAACATTTTTGTAACTATAGTGCTCAAATAAAAAATATTAAATAAGGGACCCAGGAGATAGCATGGAGGTAAGGTGTTTGCCTTTCATGCAAAAGGTCATCGGTTCGAATCCCGGTGCCCCATATGGTCCCCTGTGCCTGCCAGGAGCAATTTCTGAGCATGGAGCCAGGAGTAACCCCTGAGCACTGCCGGGTGTGACCCCCCCCCAAAAAAAAAAAGAAAAAGAAAAAAATTAAATAATAATAAAATAAAATAAAAAGCATGTCTTAAGAATGGGAAAATGTATAGTCTTATGTTTTAATTAATATTAGTTCAAATACACAAGTTTTAGGTCCATAGAACATAAATGTTAATGTCATGCATTATGCATAATCTTAACTTTTATTAAGATTTAAATGGAAAATAATCTAATTGAATTGAAAACAATAATAGCAATTTGTTAGTCAACAAAATTAAGCAGCAGGAAAAGTAATAAAATAGAAATTAATCAATTTGAAAAGAAGGTTTTATTAATGGAATAGTTAAATTGTTCATGAAAAAGTAATATGTCTCATAAGTCTAATGAAGTATGAAGTTATAAAATTTGAGACTAAAAGTAAATTTTTAAGAATTATAAGTAAAAATAATAACTGGTGATAAAATCTAATAATCCCTGACTATAAAACTTAATTGTAAAATATATATTTTTATAAGTTTATGAAAATAAAAATTTAATGAAATTGATTAATATCTGTAATATAATTAATTCTTAATATTAATTATTTATAAATTAAGGATCAGAGTAACCAAGGATAAGAACTTGATCAACTTATTTTTGATATAAACTTTATAGACATGGGAGATAGTACAGTGGGTAAGGTTGTATCCATATCTACCAAGCCATGTTTTATCCCTGATTCAAAATATGGTCCCCCCCCATCCCTACCTGAAGTAATTTTTTAATGCAAAGCCAAGAGTAAGCCCTAAACACAGCCTGGTGTGACCTCAATACAAGAATATAAATATATAAAGTAAAAGACTATTAACAGGCCTTTGAGTTCTTTCAAACTTTTGACAAATAAAAATTCAGTGCTATAGAGAATGCTTAAAGAACAACAAGATCTGATATTGAGGGTCTACTAAGATAATACAGCAAGTAGAGTACTTGCCTTGCATGCAGCCCACCTGGATTTACTGGTATCCCATATGGTGCCCCCAAGCTTGCCAGAACAAATATCTGAGTGCAGAATCAGAATTACCTCCTGAGCAAGTCTGACTATGGTCAAAAAAACAACAAAACAAAACAAAAAGACACAATATCAGTGTTGAATTTTATCAAGTGACTTTTCTCATTCATTGGCGTTATTCTTCTGAGTGTATTGATTTGATTTATATGTCAATAGAAACCTGATAATAAAATCATTGTTATGATGAGAAATATTTCATTAATTGATTTCTCTGATCTAAATACAATAGATTTACTAAACAGAGAGTTAAAGAAGAGAAAAAATTTTAATGTGGATTAAAGTATATGGGACTGAAACCCAAAAACAATTATGTATGTAATCAAGGTGTTAAAATAAAATATAAAAAAAGTATATGGGACAATGTGTGGTAAAAATTATACATTATAAAAATTATAAAATTTTTATAAAACTTTATAAATTTTATTTCTAAAATAAATAAAATTATAAAAATATTTTTAAAATATTTTCAACTCTAACTTATCTGAAATTAACACTAACACCACCTTGACTTTCATTGTTTTTCCAATAACCTATCATCTCCAGGGGTCTTTCAATGTTTTTACGATTGTATTTTTTTAATTTTTCTGACAGCATGATTTACAAAACTGTTAATGATAGGGTTTCATCCACAATACAATGCACCATAGTTTCCCCCAGAGTTGACAATTTGGAGGGGAGGAAAAGATGAAACCACTTAGTTTCACATGTATTTCTTGGTTTGAAATTGTAGATATTATTAATGATTAGTTGTTAATTGTTATTGATTAAAGTATTATTACTGCTAATTATTAAATAATAGTTTTCACTAAAATAACATAACAAGCTGAAAATCATTTAGAGAAAAGCTCAATGAGCTAGAACACATTTTATTTATTTATTTTTTTTTTTGTGGTTTTTCGGTCACACCCGGAAGTGCTCAGGGGTTACTCCTGGCTCCATGCTCAGAAAATTGCTCCTGGCAGGCATGGGGGACCATATGGGGCACCGGGATTCGAACCGATGACCTTGTGCATGAAAGGCAAACACCTTACCTCCATGCTATCTCCCGGGCCCCTAGAACACATATTTTGCATAAGGAAAACCTGGGTTTAATGCCCAGAACTACAGACCTTGAACACAATGAAGGAAAAAAAAAAAAAGAGCATAAAGCCAACAGTAATGCCCTAACTGGGTTTGATCCCAAAAATCTATAGTTTTTCAGGACTGGATTCACTTAGAATCTGTATGCACCCAATTGGTCATCTGTTTAGATAAAGAATAAGCATATTGCACTGGTATTGATGCTGGGATCACAGTCAGAGATAAGGCTTCCACTCCATTCCCTCCTGGTTCCCCTACTCTTCTCCAAGCCTGCTCTGCCTGAACCTCAATTATACACCACACAAAATTTTACAGGATCCCAAACTATCACCTCCTTTTAAAAGTAGACAGCACAGTCTTCATTTCAATCATGATGAGCTGTTCAGGTGCTCTTGGGATAATAGCCATCTTCTGAAAAGTATTCTTAACTTGCATCAAGACTTGCCAGTGAGGATTTATTTTGGACAGACACACCTGACAGTGCTCAGGGGTTATTCCTGGCTCTACACTAGGGAATTAGTCCTGGTGGTGCTCAGGGGATGGATGCTGGGGATCAAACCGGGGTTGGCCGCATGCAAGGCAAATGCCCTACCCACTCCTGCTCCCAGGGTTTCTTTTATATCATATCTTCACCAGCTTTAGTTATTTCTAGTCTTTTGATTGATATAATGTGTGGAATAATATCACGACATGATATTTATTTGAATGCTCCTAGTAATATAAGACAAGCATTCATAAGCCCACTGGATTTCTATATATTCTTTATGCAGAAGGATCTATTCATCTCTCCACATTTTGATGGGTTTATTAGTTTCCTTATTGTTAAGCTTTGTAAATGCTTTATACATTTTGATTATTAGTACTTTATCTATCTAATGTATTGTGTGAAAGTATTTTCAATTTCTCAGTAGGGTTTCTACACTATTTTTTCTTGTAAAATTTTTTTCTTGTAAAAATTTTTAATTTAATTTGATGTAGTTTCATTTGTTTACCTTTGTTTATGTTCTTTGTCAATAACATCTAATTGAAAACACTTCAATGAGTCATATCTTTGAAAATATACCTGTTTCTCCAAACATATTTTATGGGGTTTTATATAATCTTGAGGCTTTTAATAATCTAGTTCAAATTAGCTTCTGTGTATTATGTGAGGTAGGAATCGATTTTTGCATGTGATAATGCAGTTTTTCCAATACTATTTATCAAAGAGTTTTTCTTCCTTCATTTTATTATCCAGATCCTTTGTCATAGATTAACTGTCCATATTTATATCTGGTTCTCAAATCTGTTCCATTAGTCTCAGAGTCAATCTTTATTCTAGTATGCTCATTCATTGTTAGTGGAAAATTTGTTTGATTCCATCTCTTTGGAAAATAGTGTGGAAAGCTCTACAAAAAAATTAAAATGAAGCTTCAAAATGATGCAGTTATGACATTCATTGTCATCTACCACCAAAATTCTAAAATGTTCAGTTGAGTAATCTGAATGATAGCACAGAGGTTAGAGTATTTGCATTGCACTCGGCCAACCCAGGTACAATCCCCAGCATTCCATAAGGTCCCCCAAGTTTTGCAGGAGTAATTTTGAAGAGCATTAATCCCTGAGTGCAGCTGGATATGGCCCAAAAGAAAATAAATTAGAAGTGAAATGTTTAGTTGATATGAAAACAACAAAAATGGCCACTCACAGGTTATTGGGTAAGGAATATGTGAAATAAGGACACAGTGTACCACTATGCATGCAGTATTAAGAAAAAATGGAATCATTCGATTCACTGCAATTTTTCTTCTAACTAGAGGATAACTTGTTAAGAAAAATAAAAGGGGGGCCCGGGAGATAGCATGGAGGTAAGGCGTTTGCCTTTCATGCAAAAGGTCATCGGTTCGAATCCCGGTGCCCCATATGGTCCCCCGTGCCTGCCAGGAGCAATTTCTGAGCAAAAAGCCAGGAGTAACCCCTGAGCACTGCTGGGTGTGACCCAAAAACCAAAAAAAAAAAAGAAAAAAGAAAAAGAAAAGGAAGACAAAACAAATAACAGATGACCTCACTCTGTGGTACAGAGAGATGCAAAACAAGGGAATTGACAAATATAAAAATGTAATTTTTATATAATCAAATATAAAAAACAGAATTATTATAGAATTAATATTACCCTTGCTTATAATAAAGGGAATAAAGTCATGGACTGGAAGTAACATTGATGAAGTGTGCTAATTGCATGTCAAAATATAAAAGTTAACACTATTTAAATATGTGACCTAAAATGTGACTACTTTTTTAAAATTTTTATTTTTTTTGAAACCAATGTCATCCACAAAGTCCTTCGGAGTGGAATGTCAGATATACAGAGAATCAGGGCATTCCCACTACCAGTGTCAACCTTCCTCCACCAGTGGTCCCATAGTACATCCTTTACTACTACCCTTTGTCCCCTGGCCTACAAATATAACAGACCCACTTAAATTTAGATGGTTAAAGCTTAGATTTCTTAATTCTATTGTTGTTGACTTTGGCTTAGATATTGAGTTCTGTCCTTTATGACTACTTTTTTTTCATATTCAAAACGTGCTTATTTAATGAAAATGTTTCATTTTATTTTGTCTTCTTCCCAAAAAAAGGCTATGAGAATATCTAACAATATGAAGTTCTTCCCATTTAAGGCACCTTTATTCAAACTTGATTCCTTGAGCCAGAGGAAGGTCCTTACTGTAATTGATGGTACAAATGGATCTTCTCATGTACTGCTTCCGGGAGTCACTGCCGGACTCTCGGCCACCACCCGTGTGCTTCTCCCCTCCAAAAGCACCTCCAATCTCAGCCCCACTTGTTGGAATGTTGACATTTACAATGCCACAGTATGATCCTTTAGGCCCAAACCAGCGGAAAATTCTGCCCAAATCTTTGGTGAAGATGCTACTTGAAAGTCCTTGTTTGACTTCATTATTCCATTCAAAGACCTCTTCTTCATTCTTGAATTTAAAGACATAAAGAATTGGAGCAAAAGTCTCTGTGTGAGCAATGGTTGCATTGTGAGCAAGGCCTGTCACAATTGTTGGTTCTACATAATTTCCAGGACGATTCATAACCTACTTTTTAATAAAGAAACATTTTGTATTTTTTTTCACATTTTTTTATGGAGCTACTGTGAGATAGAGTTAAAAAGTTATTGATGGTTAACTTCCAGTCATACAATGTTCCAACACCATTCCCTTACCGTGTTCACTTCCTGCCATTAATTTTTTCCATTTTTCCTATGGCATTTTTTTATTATCATTTTCCCATTTTTACGCTATGGGAGATACTTTTCTTCTGTCCCTCTCTCTCTCTCCCTCTCTTTCTCCCTCCCTATTCCCATCCCCTAAATTTTCCCTTTTAGTCATAGCTGATGATGATTTGTAAAACTTTTCCTAAAATGGGTTCATGCAAATCATGAACTTCATGATCTAAAAGTTACCTCCTTTTAGCACCAGTTCCTGTCAAGGGTCATTTTGTATTTTTATAAATGCCAGTGAGGATTGTTCAATGCAACAAGGGCATACTCAGTTTCCCTTCCACTACTGACTGCAATTCTACCATACTTCACTACCTTCAAGAAGCTGAAAGAGTTCATCTAATCAAGGTTCTGGCATATGAGGCCCTTTTAGTCCTATGGAACACAGCTGTTAAGTAATTCAAAGATGCAGTGATAATGTACTTAGCTGAGAGAATTAGAAGAGTTGTACTGAGAGTTCGAAGCATATAAATGATTTAAAAAATATTGCCTACTACTTCTTGTATAAGACTTGAAATCCACATATTGGCACAACATGGCATTGCAAGAAGACTAAGCAAAAAATTTTTTGGCATCATCTAACTTTCTTGCATCAAAGATTATTGAAAAGTGGGTGAACTTTGCCAGGAATCTGGTTTTTGCACAAGATTTCATTTTGGCAATGCCCCCTCTCCCAGTCAGTGGACGCATGACTGTCCATTTCTCCATCATGTATATGCTGCGGGACTATATTCCGCCTGGCCTACTCAAGAATTCTATGAAAGTTAGAAAGTGTTCCCCAGACATACAGTCACCTAATTTT
>PVKC010048900.1:0-10824 GCA_004027635.1 Crocidura indochinensis | reverse complement strand
GGAAAGCCTCTTCAACAAGTGGTGCTGGCAGAACTGGTTAGCCACTTGCAAAAAGCGAAAATAGACCCACAGTTAACATCATGTACGAAGGTGAAATCCAAATGGATTAAAGACCTCGATATCAGACCTGATACCATAAGGTTTATAGAACAACATGTTGGCAAAACAATTCATGACATCGAGACAAAGGGCATCTTCAAGGAGGAAAATACTCTTTCCAAACAAGTGGAAGCAGAGATCAACAGATGGGAATACATTAGATTGAGAAGTTTCTGCACCTCAAAAGAAATAGTGCCTAGGATACAAGAGTCAACCACCGAGTGGGAGAAACTATTCACTCAACACCCATCAGATAAGGGATTAATATCCAAAATATACAGGGCACTGACAGAACTATATAAGAAAAAAACTTCTAATCCCATCAAAAAAATGGGGAAAAGAAATGAACAGACACTTTGATAAAAAAGAAATACAAATGGCTAAAAGGCACATGAAAAAATGCTCCTCATCATTAATCATCAGGGAGATGCAAATCAAAACAACGATGAGATACCACTTCACACCACATAGATTGGCCCACATCACAAAGAATGAGAATAATCAGTGCTGGCGGGGATGTGGAGAGAAAGGAACTCTTATCCACTGCTGGTGGGAATGCCGTCTAGCCCAACCACTATGGAAAGCAATATGGAGATTCCTCCAAAATCTGGAAATTGAGCTCCCATTCGACCCAGCTGTTCCACTTCTAGGGATATATCCTAAGAACACAAGAATACAATACAAAAACCCCTTCCTCACACCTATATTTATTGCAGCACTATTCATAATAGCCAGGCTCTGGAAACAACCAAGATGCCCTTCAACAGACGAGTGGCTTAAGAAACTGTGGTACATATACACAATGGAATATTATGCAGCTGTCAGGAGCGATGAAGTCATGAAATTTTCATATACATGGATGTACATGGAATCTATTATGCTGAGTGAAATAAGTCAGAGGGAGAGAGATAGATGCAGAATAATCTCACTCATCTATGGGATTTAAGGAAAATATAAGTCATTTTTGTAACATTCCTCAGTATGAGGGAACTGAAAAGCCTGTATAGAGTACAGGTGGGGGTGGGTTGGGAGGGAGGGAGTTTTGGGGCACTGGTGGCGGGAAAGTTGCATTAGTGAAGGGGTGTTTAAAAAAGAAGTTAAAGAAAAAAATCAAAAGAAAATGAAAGAAAAAAAATAAGGCCTCCCAATTCTTATCACAGACTGTATAGAAAGAGGAGGTACAGTAAATGCACCCCATATACACCTCAACCCAGACCCTTGCAGGGTCTGTATTGTGAATCTGGGGACAAGAAAAAGTCAACCAGGTTGGTATCATGCAAGGTAAGTGCCCTACTTGCTGTATTATCTATTTAGCCTCAGTAAGCCATTTATTATAAGAAATCTCCTCTTACTATTTATTTTATTTTTATTCTGTATTTTTGAGATTATTAGTATACCACCAAATATTTATCAAAGTAGATGAATCAATAAATTCAAGATATCCATGGAGATGAGTGATCCATTGTTGCATAAAGTCACAAAGATGAAGATCATAATACTATTTAGGCAAAAATTGGGTATATTAAGTAGGTACCATACAATTACATTTCATATAATAAGCATAATAACTTATGCAGCAGTATTTTTTGTTTTTAAATTTGTATTTAATTAAAGAACCATAGTTTACAAAGTTATTGATAGTTGAATTTTAGGCATATAATATTTCAATAACAATACCACCACCAATGTCAACTCCCATCACTTTTTCTCCCAAACACTCTTCACACATTTTCTGCTTACCACTTTGGGAGATACATTACAAGGTTCTCTGGTTGCCATTTCAATTTAAAGTCTTCTGTGGTGTGCAACAGGATTCATAAGTTTAAAACAACCTATCTAGTCTATGACACTAGAAGTATGAATTGTTCTAAGTTCTGTTAAGAGTTTAACTCATAGCAGAACATGATCTAAAAGGAAATTATGGGATTCTAGTTATGCTCCATTTTTAATGGTTGACTAGAGGTTAGATGAGTGTTTGTGAAGTTTGAATAATGTCCCAGTCATGGAAAGAGTTTTATCAAGCAAACTATTTCCAACTGTCCATGATCCACTTTAATGACTGCTTCTCCATTGATCATAGAAGCTTGCTGACATGACATAGGGTTAGCATTCTTAATGCTAATCTGACATATCTTGTCATTGACATACTTAGATTTAGAATTTAATTAATGACTTCGGGTTTCTAAATTTGCCACTAAAATACCATGTGAAATATATCTTATACATAAAGGGAATTAAATTTGTGAAGGATTCTGGAAATGACAGAGATGCTAGTAAGAAAAAGTGGAGCAACTAAAGAACAAAGAAAAAACAGTTCAAATTAAGTGGGAAAAACTTGTTCAACACCAAAAAAATTCATTCTAATTGGAAAGGAAAATGCCAGCTACCAACACCATGAGGGCAGGAAAAATGTTGGCTTTCTTTTGTACCTTTAAATCACTACACATCAATTTTAATATTATAATTAATATTAGTTTCCCACAAACTTGTCTTGTGCAATATTTCTCAGATGAAAGAGCATGGTCTTTAGAGTGAACAGAACTAAACATAATCCCAGAATTACTATTATCCAGCTGTGTCAGTGGACATATGACCAAACAATGGAAATTATTTTAGCTCTAACTGCATGGCTAAGAGGATAAGTGATCTATAGAAAAGACCCTGCAGAATCATGGAAGTTCATAAAATGGGAGCTTCTTATTATTACCTTTAGGTAGTGATTGCATCCATAATTAAAAAGATGTATGTATTTATTTTCATTTATTCAATAAATATATATTGACTTTCTTCTATATGTCTTCACCAGTCTAGATCTTGTCATACATGATTAAAAAGTAAGTCCTGATAGCAGAGAGTTTATGTTATAAAAGGTACTGATATAGATACATAAACTGATGAAATATTCCAGGTAACATTTATTCCAGTACATTTATTCCAGTACATTGGAAAAAAAAGTATAAGAACATAGAAACATTGGATAGATGTAAAGAGTTCTTGGACAAGGTCATTAAAGCAGCAACCTGAAAGAGGTAATGAGGCATTCTTAGTACAATATAGAAAATTAAGTTTGGCTTTGAAATAAAACTCTCACTTTCTCCAGCCCCCCTACAAACCATAGAGGGATGGCTGTAACATGCTTGACAGTAAAACAAGCAGCCAAATATAAACAAGCTCCTAGACACTCTAACTAGAAATAATACTTTTACTCTTTCTTTCTCTTATATTTAGAGTGATGTATAAGGACTATTTCAGACAATGTCAGTAGAAAGGACTAATTGAAAAAAAAAGACACTGTCTGATTTCTCATGGTTCAGAATCCCACTGCAAATAATCTTGACATAAACAGGATATTTTAAAATTACTCTCACGTAACTCCAAGTTAAGAATTTGGATTTGGAGGCCAAACTTTGGTTTCAGTATGAAATGCTACCTCTTTCAGGATATTATTATAGGCAATTCCAATAGCATCTTTGAGTCTGCATTTTAATTGTGTTAAATGCAGTTACAATTTATATCTCTCATTTTTGTTGCTGCTATCAAGTTTTTCTGAATGTCAAGACAACTGTTCTAGATAATGGTAATATTTTCCTTAAAAAAACTTACCCATAAAATGAATACGTTACATAATAAATAAATAGAAAATTAAAGTTGTAGGGTTCTGGCGCCAAGCCCCTGACAAGGACGAGGCAAGGGTGGGTAAGGATCTCTTCCAGTTCATAACCTCTGAGGCTAGACTCTGGAAAAGGAGAGAAGAATGTGAGCCATAGGCCACTCACAGGGAAGTATTGTCTGAGTAACAGACTTCTTTTATTGAAGGTAGGGACAAGGATTTTTTTTTAATTTTTTTAATTATGAGAACAAAGATGCAAAAATAAGGACACGGTAAGGTTACAGTGGAAGGACAATCACTCATAGCATAATTCTCAGAAGAAGTCCCCTTGTTGATATGTTAACTTTGAACTTTCGGCCAACGGACATTAAGATAAATAAAACAGAATCCATGTACAATTACTTTGTTTTTCAAGTCCCCAGATTATAATATTATAATATTTTTAACAGCACACAAGGCTATCTAAAGCCATAAAACTTATGTAACTCCTTAAACATTAGAGGCATACTATTTTTTAACATTTCCATGTACATGCATATTAGTTTAAGTTAACCTCAAAAATTTAAGTGGGCTTTTTAATAAGGATTAGAGTCAAAGGAGCACAGTAAAAAAAACTGTGTTAGAGTGGTAATTGTTGTTTGCATTGGCCCACTAAAATATGAGGGGCATGGAAAGAAATAACCTTGACCTAATACAAAGAGATCCTATCCCTGAAGTTTCCTGGCATAAGTTTCCTGGCATAAGTTTCTAGGCTCCAGGCAAGCTAGATAGTCCAATCCAATACATTGTAGTGCCAACACACTTTTATTTTTTACACAGTCTCTGTTGTTGGTATCATGTTTCCATATCAAAGATCCTTAAATCTGCATATCCTGCATTGAATTCAAGATGTGGAGCATCCTCCTGCCTCACCTCATAAGTAAAGGGCAATGCACGAAACCCTATCCAGTAAGCAGGTCCTTGTTATTGTTAGTTTTCTCACTGTAAAGGGAAGACTCTTCTGAGCAGTTCAATGTCTGAGCAGTGGTAGGGTCTTCCGTGATAGAGGATTGCTTCCTGGTGATTTTATAGAGAATTTGGATGTTTCATGGATGACTTCCATGGTACAGAGGTGAATTGATAATGCCCTTTCTTCTGAGGCCTGTGCCAGGTCATTATGTCAGTGGTCAGGGTATAAGGTCCCTTTATACTACAAGATTTGTGTGTTTCAATCTCTATTAAATAAGATCCTATGTGTATGTATAGTATTTTCCCATTTTAATGTGCCTATGCAAAAAAAAGTACAATGCAACGTGGTGTTATTGGCAAATATGGGGAGCACAAGAACAAATCCAACAAACTCAACGACATTGTTCAATCGAAAGCATTAACTGGGGGACTCTATCACCAGAATTGCTTATTGAATAACTCATAAAGATAGATAAAAAGTGGTTAGAACCATCTCCATCAAGAGACTATTTAGTAAGATTTATAGATGTCAAAGAATAAACACATAGAATATTCGAAAGAAAAACTTGTCCATTGTATGTCTTTTGAAATAGTTCGGGGTTGTTAAATACAATACATGGTGTTGGTCTGTGATTAGGACTGTGAAGTACTGAAGTTAAAAAGAGTAATGTGGGTTAGTGGTGTTTGGGAGGGTAAGAGTAAAGGAGTAAGAAATAAGCTTTGTAGGGGAGTGGGAAAGGGCAATATACAAATAGACATTCTGGATACACAAACAATAACATAAGGATGGGGAATATTCTTAATATATGCAGTACGCGCGGGGCATTTGCCCCCACGAGGTTTCCACCCCAGAAGGTCTGGAGGCCGGGGGCCGAAGAGGGGACAGCTAGGAGCCTATCAAGCCCCCAGCACACCCAAGTTAGAGAGAAGGCCTTCCACATGGGGCTTCCCCAAACCTCATGCTGGGTAGACCCTGCCTCCAGCTCAAGAGAGGATAGATAGTGAGCCGGAAGCCAGGATCCGCCTGCCCCACACCCTGCACCCTTCCCACCCCAGAGCTAGGGGAAGGGTGGGGAAAACTTGGGACCCCATCTAGGAGGGGACTCCCCCAGGGACAAGGATTTTAAGGTCAATGGTGGGAAACCATTTGGGTAATACAACTTAG
This sequence comes from Crocidura indochinensis, assembly GCA_004027635.1. Taxonomy (NCBI): domain Eukaryota; kingdom Metazoa; phylum Chordata; class Mammalia; order Eulipotyphla; family Soricidae; genus Crocidura; species Crocidura indochinensis. The sequence goes on along the minus strand of PVKC010048900.1, from coordinate 5,002 downwards.
GCATTATAGCTACAAGATGGCATGTGAAGACAACAGTCACATGACATCAATTATTCAGATGGTATGCAAAGATATTGGTTACAATGCCCTTAAATGTCACTCTCAAAAGATTTCAGTCTGAGTATTAGGATACATTGTCCAACATTTTCAATGGACTGATTTGGTATTTTGCCTAAGAGGAAAGCTCCACTTCCTGGATGCAACAGATGGCACTTCACAATTAACATCTGATCAAGTTCTGATTTAATAAAACTTTATTCTCATGCTTGACACTTCTAAAAGTCTAGTATAATGATTAAATATAATTAAATAGAGTTAATTGGAATTAGATTAAATATGAGTGAGTTGGAAGAAAGGAAAGAAGGAAGGAAGGAAAAAAGAAGGGAGGGAGGGAGAGAGATGGAGTGAGGGAGAGAGGAAGAGAAGGAGAAAAGGAGAGAGGGAGGGAGGAATGGATGGAGGGAGTGAAGAAATGAAGGAAAGTAAGGACAGAGAAGGAGGGAGGGAGAGAGAGAGATTGAAGGGAGGGAGGGATGGAGGGGGGCACAACAATAATTTAGAAAACTTCCTGTATTAGAGGAGAGGTAACCTAACTATTGTTAAGGAAATATGCTTCTATATTTTAAAGAAGATGATGTGAGCTTCCATTTTTAGCCTCTACTTTTTGATGGAAAGAATTTGATAACCTCTTGATTCCATATATGATTGCGATTAGGTTTCAGTCAAGAAGTGAGCTGGAAGTTCCAGCCTCTCATTGTCACTGAGGAATGTTGCAAAAATGACTTTTATTTTTCTTAAAACCGATAGAAGAGTGAGATTTTTCTGCATCTCTCTCTCCCTCTGACTTATTTCACTCAGCATGATAGATTCCATGTGCATCCATGTATGGGAAAATTTCATGACTTCATCTCTCCTGATGGCTGCGTAATATTCCATTATGTATATGTACCACAGTTTCTTTTTTCCCCTTATTTTTAACTTTATTTAAAGACCTTGATTACATACATGATTGTGTTTGGGTTTCAGTCATGTAAAGAACACCACCCATCAGAGTTCCCATCACCATTGTCCAAAATCTCCTTCCACCCCACCCAACCCCGGCCTGTACTCTAGACAGGCTTTCCATTTTTCTCCTACATTCTCATTATTAGGACTGTTAAAAATGTAGTTATTTCTCTAACTAAACTCATCGCTCTTTGTGGTGAGTTTCATGAGGTGAGCTGGAACTTCCAGCTCTTTTCTCTTTTGTGTCTGAAAATTACTATTGCAAGAACGTCTTTCATTTTTCTTAAAACCCATAGATGAATGATACCATTCTGCATTTTTCTCTCTCTATGATAATCTGATACATTCATGTATAGGAAAATTTCATGAGTTCATCTCTCCTGATGTCTACATAATATTCCATTGTGTATATTTACCACAGTTTCTTTAGCCATTCGTCTGTTGAAGGGCATCTTGGTTGTTTCCAGAGTCTTGCAATGGTAAATAGTGCTGCAATTATAGGTGTAAGGAAGGGTTTTTTGTATTGTATTCTTGAGTTCCTAGGGTATATTCCTAGGAGTGGTATAGCTGGATCGTATGGGAGCTCGAATTCCAGTTTTAGGAGGAATCTCCATATCGCTTTCTATAAAGGTAGAACTAGACGGCATTCCCACCAGCAGTGGATACGAATAACTTTCTCTCCACATCCACACCAACACTGTTGTTCTCATTCTTTGTGATGTGTGACATTTTCTATGGTGTGAAGTGGTACCTCATAGTTGTTTTGATTTGCATCTCCCAGTTGATTAGTGATGGTACCACAGTTTCTTTAACTATTCTTCTGTTGAAGAGCATCTGGGTTGTTTCCAGAGCCTGGCTATTGTGAATAGTGCTGTAATAAATATAGGTGTGAGGAAGGGGTTTTTGTATTGTATTCTTGTGTTCATTGGGTATATCCCTAGGAGTGGAATAGCTGGGTCAAATGGGAGCTCTATTTCCAGATTTTGGAGGAATCTCCATATCGCTTTCCATAGAGATTGGACTAGACAGTATTCCCACCAGCAATGGATAAGAGTTCCTTTCTCTCCATATCCCCTCCAGCACTGATTGTTCTCATTCTTTTGATGTGTGCCAATCTCTGTGGTGTGAGGTGGTATCTCATCGTTGTTTTGATTTTAATCTCTCTGATGATTAGTGATGAGGAGCATTTCTTCATGTGCCTTTTGGACATTTGTATTTCTTTTTTATCAAAGTGTCTGTTTATTTCTTCTTCCAATTTTTTGATAGGTTTAGATGTTTTTTTCTTGTTAAGTTCTGTCAGTGCCCTGTATATTTTGGATATTAGCCCCTTATCTGATGGGTGTTGGGTGAATAGTTTCTCCCACTTGGTATCAGGATACTCTTGTATCCTGGGCACTATTTCTTTTAAGGTGCAGAAGCTTCTCAGTTTAATGTATTCCCATCTGTTGATCTCTGCTTTCACTTGTTTGGAAAGTGCAGTTTCCTCCTTGAAGATGCCTTTCGTATCAATGTCATGGAGTGTTTTAACGACATGTTGATCTATAAACCATATTGTCTCAGATCTGATATCAAGGTCTTTAATCCATTTGGATTTTACCTTCGTACATGATGTTAACTGGGGGTCTATGTTCGTTTTTTTTGCAAGTGGCTAACCAGTTCTGCCAGCACCACTTGTTGAAGAGGTTTTCCCTGATCCACTTAGGATTTCTTGCTTCTTTGTCAAAAATTGGGTAATTGTATGTCTGGGGGGACAATGTCTGAGAATTCAAGCCTATTCCACTGATCTGAGGGTCTGTCTTTATTCCAATACCATGCTGTTTTGATAACTATTGCTTTGTAGTACAGTTTAAAGTTGGGGAAAGTAATGTCTTTCATTTTCCCTTTCCCTAGGAGTGCTTTAGCTATTCTAGGTTGTTTATTGTTCCAGATGAACTTCATAAGTTTTTATCCACTACTTTGAAGTATGTCATGGGTATCTTTATAGGGATCGCATTAAATCTGTATGCTGCTTTGGGGAGTATTGCCATTTTAATGATGTTAATCCTGCCAATCCATGAGCAGGGTATGTGTTTCCATTTCCGTGTGTCCTCTCTTGTCTTGGAGCAGGGCTTTATAGTTTTCTTTGTATAGGTCTTTCACTTTTTGATCAAGTTGACTCCAATATATTCGAGTTTGTGTGGCACTAATATGAATGGGATTGCCTTCTTGATGTACTTCTCTTCCATATCATTATTGTTGTATAAAAAGGCCATTGATTTCTCTGTGTTAATTTTATAGTCTGACATCTTGCTATATGAATCTATTGTTTCTAGAAGCTTTTTGGCAGAGTCTTCAGGGTTTTCTAAGTAGAGTATCACGTCATCTGCAAACATTGAGAGCTTGACTTCTTTCTTTCCTATCTGAGTTCCTTGATATCTTTTTTTTTTTTGCTTGATCGCTATAGCAAGCACTTCTAGTACTATGTTGAAGAGGAGTGGTGAGCGTGAACAGCCAAGAAGTTTAAATAAAGAAAAAAAAAGAAAGTAAACTGAAAGATTCACAAAATGATAAAAAATTTTGATATCTGTATAATGGAAAATCAGATGAATTAGGAATTTTTGAACTTATCATTTAGGCAGAGAAGAGAACAAATTTCATACACAGGAAACCAAAAGCACATTTAATTAAATATGTTTTTTAATAATATATATTTTTTTATTTTTTGTATATTGTTGACAATAATATTTTAAGTACATATTAACATAAAATCAGGGGGATTCCCGTATCAAATTGTCCTCCTTCCACCTCCATTCCCATCCTACCACCCATATCCACCTCCCTCTCCCTTGAGGCTGCTAGAGTAGGTGGTCTCTTCTGTGCCTAGCTTACAGCTTAGTGGTCTTATAGTTGTTTGGTCTTGGTACTTCCCTTATTTCCCCCTCTAACTGGGAGGTGGGACTAGATAGTTCTATTTATAGTTTGTTTGAAGAAGAGAAAAGTGATAAACTGGGGAAAAATCAAATATGCCAAAAATGGGCGTAGTCCTTCTAGAGGTGCTCATCATCGGTTTGAGAGACAAAGGGGAAAAGGAAGGTGAAACACCTCAACAATGCAAAAAGAAGTGTCAAATAAAATAACCAGTGAGCACTCCAACAATAAAGATAAGCATCACATAAAATCCATGGTCTTGAGATAATAAAAACAAAAAACAAAAAACAAACAAACAAACAAAAAATGTGGCTGAGAGAAAAGAAAAATAAATAAATAAATATGAATGGAGACAATAACTTAAATAACCACACCAAAACAAAGAAATTGGCAAATAGTAAATAAATACAGAAAAAATTGTTTTATGCTTTTTGCCATTTTTTTCCCCCTCCTGCATAGGCACAGTAAATATTGGGGTCATTCGAAAAGGAATTTCCTTGGCCTACAAGATATAGGGTTTCTCCACCCTTGGAGTATATTGTCATGGGATCAACTATAGACTCCTTACAAGTTCATTTACTCTCCTCTTGGTGCTTTCGTGAAGTTTGGAAGACTTCTGTTCCACCTGGTTGATCAAATCAAATCTCTGTATCTAGAGATCTCAGTATCTGCACAGGTCAAGGGGGGGAACTTATGATGAAGTCTTTCTTTGTGGTTTTAGAAGTTCCATTCCCTCCGTGTCATTTTAATCAGTCTTCTGTGGTTGGTAGTCTTGGTCTTTGCGCTGGTCCTAGGGTGGAGCCCAGGCTAGTCTTTCATTATGGTTCCAGAAGAAACACTCCATTGCAATTGTCTCAGACGGACGTTTGGAACTGGAGATCATAGTTGTCATGCAGGTCTTAGCTCGAACCCTAGACTAGGGCTTTTTTATTGGTCACAGGATACCTACAGTCCAGTCGTGGTTCTATCAGCCAGTCATCTGTAAAACGCCATATTGGCTTTTGGATGGACCAAGGGGTGAAGAGTCTTATTGCCAGCTAGAGGGGTAGGATATCCTGATCTTAGGTCAAGTTGTTCCCATTTTCCTCGT
>PVKC010048899.1:0-10731 GCA_004027635.1 Crocidura indochinensis | reverse complement strand
TAAGCATCAGCAGTCCTTTCCTGCCTGCAGGTCCCCAAAGTCACTCCACTCTTGCTCTGCTCCTGTTAAGAGTTGCCTATTTTATCCTCAGATAAAGGCTACAATTCATTCCACTTTTGTGCAACAACCTTTCTGTTCACCCACCTCTCTCCCATCACTGGCCCATTTCTTGCTGCCTTCCTGGAAATCTCCTTCAGGGGAGGCCAGACTCCATGCCATCTACCTAGTATCCATTCATTGTAGGGCCAACAGCAAAACCACTTTCTCAGGTCCCTAATCCTTGTCTAATATAGAAAATTCTTGTCTCCCTGGGCACCAGATTCTCTCCTACACATGAACTACTGTCCCCTCTGGTCTTCCTTTCTCCCCTATTGAGTCTATCTCACTTACTTGGGTCTCACCTGTCCCATACCCATACCAGGCAGGTTAGCTCCTGATATCACGCTGACTCTGTTCTTCAAGTCAAGGGTACAGGATTCTTCCTTGGGAATTCTTCCTTGTGTTCTTCTCCATTCACTCTCTCTGTAACTCACACACAACCAACCTGTCCACAAGTTCTGCAAAGAAAACCCAAACCCAGATTCTTCTCGACCCTGCACTGCACCCTCTACCACGGGACCACCTCAACAGTCTCTGTACCCACACATTGGACACGTTTACTTCAAATGTGAATGAGAACACAATAGCACTGAGGTACAGAAAACATCCTGCTCTTACAACTTATGCCCTAAAATAAGAATCTCGGAGACAAAAAGAGAAGACTCCAAAATCTAGATATAGGGGCTGGGGAGGGCTCTTGCCTTCCATACAACCAACCCAGGTTTGATTCCCTGCATCCCATAAGGTCCCCCGAGCATCACTAGGATTCCTGAGTGCAGAGCCAGGAGTAACCTCTGCACATCACCCAGTGTGGTTCAAAAAGAAAAACTGTAAGTCTGAGTACAGGCTTTGCATGCACCTCTTGGTCCCCTGACCACTATCAGGTGTAGAAACAACCAAAAAATTCAAAATAAAACTGAACTTTTATCCTTGAGCCAAGTAAATTGGACCAGTCCATGTCCACCTGGGTACTGCTCGCATTCCTGCTTGTTTCTGATCTACAAGCTGCTGCAGCCCTGGAATAATTGTATATACTGATTCCCCATGACACTCACTAGTGAGTCTTCCTCCTCTCTTCCTTACATTTCTGCCAGAAGGTCAGAGGAGGCTTTGCCTGACACTCTTTGGAAAATCACCACTCATCTCTACCAATATCTGCATGCCCTAAAGTTACTTTGTTTTCCTCTAGTATCTTTATTGCTACCTGATATCCTCCCAGGACGACAGTCTGGATCTATTGCCCATCCATCAGCCTGGAAAGTCATCTCAGAGAGGGCGGGAACCCAGGACATCTGACATGCAGAGGGATCATCATGACTAAACCAGTGATAAGAATGACAGAGTGAGTGAGTGAGTGAGTGAGTGAGTGAGTGAGTGAGTGAGTGAGTGAGTGAATGAGTGAGTGAATAGATGAAAGAGTGAGTGAATGAGTGAGTGAATGAGTGAATGAAAGAATGAGTGAATGAGTGAGTTAAGCTGCTTTTTCAATCCATCAGGATTCTTCACACAGGTTGTAAAGCCCTCTATTTGGAGATATTTTACCCCAAAACCCAAGCATAATTCTCCCCCACCCCAAGAGTTCTCTTAAGACAACACAGATGAGAACTGCTGGACTCAGTAGCACCCTGAAGGTGTGTCCCATGTTCACTCTATTCGGGGTCCCTGTGGGCCAATCCCTATTGGGTACTCTCTGGGGAAAACACATCTGTGGGCTCAATTTAAGAGAAAATGAGTGAAAGGAACAAGCAGGGATACTACCCTTGGCTTCTGGCCAGTGAAGCACACAGGAAAGCTAGGAAAGTGCAGAAGATTGGATTCTGTCCTGCCTTTGTACAGACCATGCCAGCAGCAAACAGACCTCAGGAGCAACAGGAATAGATGAGAGCCAGGGCCATGAGCAAAAGCCTCAGCAAAAAGCAGTCTACTGTTGTGGAAAACATGATGCACCCAAGAAACATTTGTGCAAGGAGATATTTCCACAGAACAAATCTCTTCATAAAACTATGCAGCTGCAGAAAAAATATGGAGCAATTTTAGTATTCAGCTCAGGTGATTTTACTTACTTACAGTTCAGGTGATTTTACCCACTTAGAAAGGAATGTATACTAAATACCAGACAGTTATTAAATAATAATCAGATATATATTCACTGGCATGGAAAGCATAATACATTAGAAAAATCAGATTCAAGCTTCCATCATTTCCAGCTGATTTTTCCTTGACTCATATCACCCCAAAAAGTACTTGATGAGACCTGACTTGGATGGACTCTGGCCCATTCCTAGACCAGGGGTGCAAATGTCCTTAGTTAAGGAGACATCACAAGCTCAGTCTTCCACACTGGCAGCAGTCCCTAGTGCAGAAACATCTCATTACAATACTCCACTTGTCTTCTTGATGGCAAGAAGGTTTGAGCAAAGAGTAAGCAAACAATGGCTTACAATATATATTTTTCTGTTGATGTCCAAGGCCTCCCACATGCAAGGCAAGTACTATATCACTTAGTTATATTGAACAAGATGTCTTCTAAAAGTGTCCTGAACTTGGGTCAGAGAGTTATGTAAGAGCAGGACTCTTGCTTAGGAAGCAGCTGGCATAACAAAATCCCTGGTGTTCCATACAGTTCCCCAAGCCCTCCAGGATCGCTTTCTGAGCACAGAGCCAGGTGTAAGCCCGAAGCACCATCAGGTGTGGCCATAAATTCACTCTTGTACAGAACAAGGTTTGGTCCCCCATATGGGGGGATTGGGATATGGGATTTCTAGCCAGAAGTAACCCCTAAGCATCACCAGGTGTGGCCCAAAAACAAAACAAAAAAGTTTACTCTTAAGGCAATGTAATGAGTGGGGTCGAGGGTGCTAGATCACCCTTGACCCTGGATTATAGGGAAGAGAAGGACAGAGAAGGAAGAAACAAAGGGGGAAGGAAGAAAAGAAAGGGAAGTAATGGGTGAGGATAGGGTCAGGGGCCTTGCTGTATGGGGCTTGTGGGAGAGCAATACAGCTCTATATACAAAGCACAGACTAAGCAACAATGAAAACAAGATCTAAACTATCAGCAACGAACTTTAAAGTGTGTCAATCATGTCCAGGTAATGGGGAAGAGGGAAGATCAGGGGATACTGGAGGTAATACTGGTGGGATTGTTGCTGGAATACTATCTTCTGCATTCCTAAAACTCAACTATCAACAGCTTTTCAAATCACGATTCTTTAAATTTAAAAAATAATTTTTGGGGGGTTTTTTTGGGGGTCATACCCGGCAGCACTCAGGGGTTACTCCTGGCTCTATGATCAGAATCACTCCTGGCAGGTTCGAGGGACCATATGGGATGCCGGGATTCGAACCACCGTCCTTCTGTATGCAAGGCAAACACCCTACCTCCATGCTATCTCTCCAGCCCCTAAATTTAAAAAATAATTTTTAAGATTCTCTTAGTGGACATTCCACACCTGGGAATTAGAATCCAGAGTGGTATGAAGACGAGGGTTCCCATCTGAGTGAAACTGTGGAACCCTCAGTCACGCCAGGGGCATGTTCAGCAACCAGGAAGTTGATGTAAATAAACTGACAATGCAACCTCTCTGGCACACAGACATGACCAAATGAGCTGGTCTGCAAATCTATACAATGGAAATATTATAGCAAACTAATCCTTATATACGCAGAGTCTGTGGAGTAACAAACAGATCAGCACGTTGAAAGGAGAAAAACACAAATTGTTATGTCCTGGAGTTTCCATAGGAATCTGACACTGTTTCTCAGTCCAGAAAGACAATTGATGGTATGGGGAGAGTTCTTTTCTCTACAACTCCACTTCAAGCTGCTGGAATATTTTTATGATTTTTTTAAAGGAAAACTTTAAATAGGCATTGTTAGCCTTTAATAGGCTGTTATCCTTGCTTATTTGTTTGTATAACCCCCCAACCCTACACATTTTTCTGACACATCTAATCCATTTCCTTCTGTATTATTTCCCCCTTGAGGCTATTTTGGCTGCAAGACAGATTCTCACAAAATAACAGGGATTTGACAAATAAGAGGATTCCTTAAAGATAATTTTGCAGGCAAGCTCCTCCACTAGGATCTTGTCAAACAGGGAAACAGTTCGGAGTCCCCCAAGTTAGGTGAGAAACAGCCTTCTGGAGGGAAATAAACAACAGCAATGACAATCATTGCCTCCATTTGGGAAGTCAGCAAAAACAGATATAGTTATTCAGAGGCACATACATACGAATTTCTTACAACAGTAACCGTATATAGAAGCATCTATGTTCTAAATGTAGCAAGGAGTAAGCCCTGAGAAGTGCTAGATATAGTACCCTCCCAAAAAAAAAAAAAATCCAAAACCAATCCACTGTATGTATAGAGATGTGGGTGTAAAGCCAAATAACTACATACTAATGCATTCTGTACAAACATACATAACACACAAATACACAAATATTACAAACATGTATGAAGACATGTAGACTGCATGTGTGTTCCCAGGCAAATAATGCAAATTCACATACACATGTACATACGTGCAGGTACATGGGTAATTGCACTGTTGGTACCTACATATAAACAAGCACAGGCAAGCAGAGAAAGTGCTGGGCATGGAGTTCATGTTCAGATTCTCTTGACCCCTGATCCTTTTGTATTAAAATGAAACCTACTTATTACAGAAAGATTCTGCTTAAAACACCAACCAAAGGGCTGAGGCAATAGTACAGCAGCAAGGATGCTCACCTTGCACAAAGCCAAGCCGAATTAAATTCCCTGCATCCACAGGGTCTTCAAACCATACCAGGAGTGATCCCTAAGCTAAGAGCCAGGAGAGAGTCTTAAGCACTCTCAGGTGTGGCCCCAAAATAGACAAAAACATTGACCCCCAGAATACTCTGAAACACTTAAACCCACAGCATACTCCAGTGAAAACCTCCTGTTCCAAAGACCAGGAAGCTCCAAAGACCAAAGACTAGGAGCTCCTTGGTCCCCAGAATATGGAAGCTTTGTCCTAGCCCCTCCTGAATCCTTGAGGGTCATATCAAGGCTACTCTGTGAGCTTGGAGAGCAAAATAATAGTTTTGCTTGTCCTTTGCTTGCTTTTCTTCTTTTAGACCTAATATTTAGTGACTGCTTCAAACATCCTTCCCTTCTTGGTGGGGTTATCTACTACATCTCTTCCTGAAAGAGAACCTGCTATCCAGACAGAATCATCAGTGATGCAGGGAGGTTTCCAAGGGGCAGATCTACCACACCTCCCTGCATGCTGAATTGAATGCCACCTCCCCCAGAACAAAAGGACAACTCCCCTCACAAGAGGGGTTTCCTTGTGGGAATTTCGGTTCACCCTGGAGATGCTCCCCACTGCCTCCGACTCCTCCAGGAAAGCCCCCAAAGAGTAGGAAGAAGGAGGAGGAAGGGAAACCTGGGAAATGTGCAGAGAGAATAGCAAGTGCTCTTGCCTTGAATACGGCCGACCTGGATTTGGTCCCAAATATGGCGGTGAAATGCTACTAATAGAAATCCCAAAAGAGACCGAAGTTAACCCTGAGCACTACTAGGGGTGGCTCAAAAGCAAAGAAGAAAAGTCTGGGAAGGGTTGTTGTTTTTTTTGTTTTGTTTTTGTTTTTTGGACCACACCCAGCGGTGCTCAGGGGTTACTCCTAGCTGTCTGTTCAGAAATAGCTCCTGACAGGCACAGGGGACCAAATGGGACACCAGGATTCGAACCAACCACCTTTGATCCTGGATCGGCTGCTTGCAAGGCAAACGCCCTTTGATCCTGGATCGGCTGCTTGCAAGGCAAACGTCGCTGTTCGATCTCTCCGGGCCCGGAAGGGTTGTTCTTATCCCAGAGGTTCAGCTCCCTGGAGCGGTTCTTCCCTACATGAAGAACTGGAATGACCCTGGGTCCATAGTAGTATGTGTGCAATTGGTGAGCACTTTTCTGTGAATTTTTTAAAGAAGGTAGATTTCCAGAGGAAAAAAACTTTCTGAAGTTGGAGTCAATGAGGAAAATTAATTTGGCAGCTTATGTCCAACTGTATTGTCTGAATAAGACAAGGCTACAAGGTGCTTGCCGATACCTATACAGCCTGTGGGAAACGTCTCATAACTTTCTCTTTCCTGGTCTCCTCAATAGGCACAGAAGCTCAAATGCTCCTAGTCAGAAAGTGGTCTCTGCCACATGGACCATGACTATAAATTCTGCCCATGCTGAGTTCTAGAAAGAGAACTTTTGGGGCAGGGTAAAATAGCTAGGAAGGCACTTGCCTTACACACAAGTTCCTTCCCCAACATCCCATATGGTCCTCCAAAGCCCCGCCTGGAGTGATCTTACAACACTGAACCAGGAGTTAACATTGCTGGGTATAAAAACCAAATAAATAATTTGATTGATAAAAAGTTTTGAAAAAATAAGCAAAATACTTTTTGCCATTTCAACCAAATTCTCTACCCTCCGTTCAGTTTCCTCTTATTTAATCTTCCAAATACAAAGAAATCCACTCAGTGACTTCAAAAGACCTGTCACTTCCACAGTTTTTCTCAAGTTTTTAAGTATTACACCCAGAAAATAGGTTGCAATAAGTGACCAAGTAAAAACGCTTACATGGGGCCAGAGTAATAGCACAGCAGGGAGAGCCTTTGCCTTGCACACGGATGATTCAGGAACAAACTGGGTTCAATCCCTGGCATCCCATGGTCCCCCAAGACCAGGAGCGATTTATCAGTGCAGAGTTCAGGAGTAATCCCTGAATGCTGCCAGGTGTGGCCCAAAAACCCAAAAATAAATAAATAAATAAATAATAAAAATAAAAAACATATTAATAACTATAGGTTTTGACATTAATTTACTAACAATTTGTAGGACACTCTTGATTTTTTGTTTTGTTTTATTTTGGAGATGTATCCCGCCGTGCTCTCGAAGTCCTCCTGACTCTGCACTCAGAAATCACTCCTGGTAGGTTCACATCCTATAGAATTCCAGATCGGAACACTCTTGATTTTTATTTTAGCCTAGTTCACTTTTTAAAGAACAGATTAATTTCTCAGTACAGTCCTCAAAGGAGATGTTGAGGGTATTCGGAAACGCAATTATTTTTAGTTTGTGTCTTTCTTTATTGTGATTGCTGTAATCCAATAAGTCAAACACATTCATTGTGGTGCTCACACACCTTGTTCACATGTACTGGGCATGGCACACTTAAACTGTGGTGCCATGTGTCACCAGTGGTGACACCAGGCTTTCTCTCAGCACGTGAGGCAATCCCAGCATCATGGCTGCAGTCCCATTGAGCCACATCCCCAGTGCCATTTCAGTCACTGTGCAGGTCGGGTGTGTTACCAGATCTCCCACCACAGTTATGGATGGTCTGCAAGTTCTTGGACAAAAACTACAAAAAATAGTTTTACCCAAAATGCTAAAAAGTTGTGAGCTAAGGGATCACAGCCAAGGCACAGAGGGTGTCCCTTGAAATTTCCACAGAAATTCTAGCCTGAAAGACTCTATGAGAGAGTCCAAATAGGAGGCATGATAAGAAGGTGCCTCTGCGCCCCAACCACGAGGCTGCAGCAGGTAGGGCTACCCCGGGCCTGCTTTCTACTGTCTTCCCCTACAGATGGGCCAGTTTCCTGCAGACAGACAAGAGAAGCACGTCTATTTACCCAGCATCCGTCTGTTCGGATTCTGACATAAAAGTAGAAAGGGAATTTGCTGTCATGATACCAGCAGGCTGAGGCAAGCCCAGCCCACCTGGATCAAAGGGGCTTCACCACCACCCAGGTAATCCCCTCCAGGAATGCTTCCTCTGCTCACAGCTTTTCTTTCCTTTTCTTAGCCTAGGGCAAAAAGCAAAGCTGCTAGTCTGCACACCTTCTTTCAGAGGGACTTGATACTCTCAGGATGCCCTTCTCTGACCTCCGAGGCACTCCTAGACTGAAGGTCCTGCCTCCCTGAGGTGCCTTTCAGCCCAGACTTCAAAGGCTAGTGGGTACCTCCCTCTGTAGAAACAAAGCAGGTAGGTGGAAAGGACACCGAATTTTCACCCTAATACTCAGGCACATCCCAATAATGCACTTTCCATGCACACACAGCAAGAATATTTACCAGGCTCAGGTCCCAACCATGTCTCCTGTAGTCAACCAGAGTACAGGAAAACAGGCAGACACTTCCTAGTACAAACCCACAGAAAGTGGTAGGGGAAAGAAATAAACAATTAAATCCACACAACTCCTCACTTTTTCTATTCAAGTGCCTGGGTTAGTATTTCCTTCCAAATAAATATACAGATTTAAATTAATACAGATTTAAATTCCACCACCAACCCTAGCGGGTCCTAAATTTATGTAGCTACTACCTTTTTCGGGGGAATAAAAAGTTACTCAGCAATCTACAAACAGAACAAAATATGCAAGTGCACCCAAAGTTACTTAACACTAACTCTCTTGCACCAGTGTTATTCCCCATGCTGCACACAAGAGTAGGGTACATTACTTCCCACTCAGAGAAACTCTGGAAATGCATACTCAGATTTTAATAAGGGCAGAAAAATGACTTTCAGCCATACACCACTGTGTGATAAAGAGCCGCTCAGATAAGAATTCCAGGCTGCAGATACCTGGTGCTCCTATAAACAGTGGAGTCCAAGAGACAGGGCATGTCAGGAAAGATGCACTGATGTACGCTAGACAAACATAGGAGAAAGGGTTTTTAAAGCCTATGTTCCTGAAAAAGAACAATCCTGCTCCTGCTTTCTTGTTCCGAAGGCCTTTGTCAAAGTAAAGGCATTCTCCCTACCCTGTTCCCAATAAATACCACATCACAGAGGCTGAGAAGGATGGGGACCCTAGTCCCACCAATCTTTGCCCTGTTTTGGCTTCTAAGGCTCCTCCCACACACACAAACACACACATCTTCGACATGAAAGAGGTTTTCATTTCAAAAACTCTGGTCCTCAAGTTTGAAAGAGATGGGCCCCTGATTATCTAACGAAAATACAAACTCTTGTAAATGACAGAATTTCACATTGGGTTTATTCGCTGATTTCAACACATACCACTGATAGCTCAATTAACACAAATCACAGCACTGGAGTCAATGTGTTAAAATAACTCACAGCTCCACATAGGCCAGCCCCTCACACCTCATCTCCTTTTAGACACCACATTTTCTAGTCAAAGTGAAATGCAGTCCTATCAATATAAAGTTGCTCTCAAAGACAACAAATATTTTCACTCCTGCTGCTATTATTTAAGTAAACTATTAACTGTAAAACCATCTAGAATTCCCTTCCCCAAGTGAACCAATCACAAATCAGACACACAATGAACATCCAGGTATATGCCTACACCTCCCAGCTCTGAAACATAGGCTTTCTGAACCTGTTCACTGCCATATCTAGTTCAGAAATAGTGCATGAAACACGGAATGAACATTACAAACACATTCCATGAAGATTTGCTAAATTAGCAGAGCTTGGACACCACTAGGAGAGTAAGTATAGATCTAAGAATAGCCGCTGAGAACCACTGAGTGTGGCCCCCAAAACCCCAAAACTGAATGAATACGTGCATACATAAAGTTTTAAAATAATAAAATAAAATAGTGTCATTTGAAGACTATTTTCAAATTCATTTGAAGACCATTCTTCCCTAGTCACTGGAAATGTGGGTCCCCAACAGTCTTCTGTGGCAACAGTGTGGGCAAGCACCACTCAGAACAGAGGGGAACCCCTGTGCAGATCTAAATGCCTCTGGGCTCTGAGTCTGAGAGTTCCTTCCTGTGCAGCGACAGGGCAGCAGGATTCAGTGTTCTTCTCTGTAGCCTGGTGCCTACTAAGAGCAAGATGAGGTCTGTTATAATGACCTTGGCCACCACTGAAGGATGTTGAGAGATAGATGCATTTTGTTGTTCTGTTGTGTCAGGTGTGGGAAGTAGCTAAAATCCTACAGAGTAACTAAAGAACCACTTTCCTTAGGATTCAGCTTAATATTTCTGCTCTGTGAAATTATTTGTTCATTTCTCTTTATCTATGTTTAAACTTATTTGTTTTTTATCCCATAAACACCATGAAAATAGTTGCAGACAAATTTTCCTTATCATTTTGGCTTCCAGGAAGCTCACAGTCAGATCATGCAGTACCCAGGACTTTTTTGACATGCATGCCAATGAGTTGCTGACATCTTCGGGACCTCAGAGGCCTCTCAGATCCTTATTTTCCCTTTGTCATGCATTCTTCTGAATATTTGTTCCTGTTATGTATACTTTCGCAAGATCTTAAAATAATTTTTGGAATTTGGCAGAATATTAAGCTACAAAGACAATTAAAATTCTGTGGGTCGCACGGATTTGGAGATTCCAGGGAGGAACTTAGCAAGCACATTTACAGCTGCCGCTGAAAAGCATCTGCCCAGATGTCCCAATGCTCCTATGAACTGCTGTACACATTCCTCCCTTAAACAGCCAGCTCTGGATTTTTCAAAAAAACACTAAGCAGCATAGATATCCTACCAGCCTCTGTGGAGCCATGCAAGTTCTGGATTTCTGCTCTTTATTTCTGTATCATAGAAGACCAAAATCACCTACACAAACCTCACAGACTGCTCTTTCCGTACAGAAGAAATACTACCCTAAAGAGGTAAG
>PVKC010048898.1:0-10827 GCA_004027635.1 Crocidura indochinensis | reverse complement strand
CAAAAAAAAAAAAAAAAGAAAACAAAAACCAGATTTCTGATACCTGCAAGAAACACAACTACAAGTACAGTATAGACACAGGCTCAGACTAAAAGGATGGAAATCAATTATTTAAGCCAATGGAAAAAGAAAGCTGGAACAGTCATTCTTATATCCGACTAAATTGCATTTAACCTCAAGAAAGTGATCAGAGACAAAGAGGGTCACTACTTATTGACCATAGAACTAGTCCAAAAATATTAAGTACCTAGGAATCAACCTTACAAGAGAAGTGAAGGACCTATATCATGAAAACTTCAAAACACTTCAGAAAAGAAATTGAAGAGGACCTAAGGAAATGGAAGAACATCTCATGCTCATGGGTAGGTAGAATCAACATAGTCAAAATGTCTGTCTTACCTACACTCCTATATGGATTCAATGAAATTCCTATACAAATTCAGACATCATTTTTAAGGACTTAAAAATCAATTATAAAATTATCTTGAACTACAAAATATCCAGGTTACCCAAATACATACTGAAAAACAAGAAGCTGGGTGGCATCTCTTTATCTAACCTGAAGCTTTACTAAAAAGCCATAATGATCAAAACAGCATGGTGCTGGAACAAAGACAGGTTTCAGACCAGTGGGTTGGAACTGAATATACAGAAATAAATCACCTAATATACAGTCAACTAATATTTGACAAAAGAGCTAAGAACTTGAAATGGAACAAAGATAGTCTCTTCAACAAATGGTGTTGGAACAACTGGATAACCACCTGTAAGAAACTAAAAATTGATCCATACCTCACACCTTACACAAAAATCAACTCAAAATGGATTAAAGGCCTTGAAATCAGACCCTAATCTATAAAGTTTATTGAAGAAAAAATAGGCAAAACACTCTAAGACTTATATATCAAACAGTCTTTGACGATAGAATGCCAACGGCAACAAATTTAGCATCAAACCTAAATAAGTGGGACTACATCAAACTCAAAAGTTTCTGCATGGCGAAAGAAACCCTACTTAATACTAGGAGGTAGTTAATAAAATGGGAAAAAATTTGCACTCAGCACATCAGATAAAGGGCTGATATCTAGGATATACAAAGCACTCAGAAAGGTGAACTTCCAAAAACCTAGTAAAGTCATAGAAAAATAGGGAGAAGAAATGAACAAACACTTCTCTGAGGAGGACCAAAAGATGGCCAACAGACACATGAAAACATGCTCACCTTCATTCATCGTTAGGGAGTTCAAATCAAGACAATGAGGTACCACATTACACCAGTGAGGATGGCTCACATTAAAAATAATGGGACCAATCTTTGTTGGCGGCTATGTGATAAGAAAGGAACTCTCACCCACTGCTGGTGGGAATGCTACCTGGTATGACCCCTATGGAAAACAGTTTGGAGAGTTCTCAGTAAATTCAGAATTGAGCTCCCATATGACCCAGCAATTACTCTCTTGGGTATCTATCCCCAAGTCGGAAGGACATTCATCCCAAAGTATGTATCTACTCTACTATTTATTGCAGCATTCAGTACTATAGCCAAGATTTAGAACCAACCTCGATGCTTAACAACAAATGAGTGGATCATGAAGATGTGATATTTATACACAATGGAATACTACTTAGCAGTTAGAAACGATACAATCATGAATTTTTCAGCAACATGGATGGAACTAGAAAATATTATTTTAAATGAAGTATGCCAGAAGATGAAGGATAAATACAGAATGGTAGCACTTTTTTGAGGTACTTAGAATATACACCATATATACATGTAAGTTTCCAAGAACAAATACAATGGTCTAATAGGGTAGAAACTCCACACACTATAGCTTTCAGCATTTATGGAGGAGTAATGTTCAAATCAAGTGGAAGAGGACTAACAAAAAGCCTTGACTATCCATTATACCATAAAGAAAACAGCAACAATTGAATCAATGATTTAGAGAGAACAGGTAGGCCATCAACTTTTTAATACAAAGTCCTGTAATAATGTCTTAGGGAGATTTACACAAATACAGGAGAATATGATTGGAAGCCAGAGACTCCAGCAGCATTTCCTAACAATGTGTTTTAATGCCTTAATCTTACTAGTTATAAAATAACCTCTCAGCTTCTCTGTCTACAGCGATTCCTGGATACAAAAGGTGGACACCCTATTCTGACATCTTGGTGCTCAATCATACTAGCTACCATATTCACTTTGCACTAAGAAAATATCTTGATAATATGCTCTTTTTCTTTGGTTTATATCCTATATTAGGACCTGAAGCATATGATCACATATGAATAGTTAACTTCAAACCACAGACTTAGATTACAGGATCTACTCATCAATCACACTTGGACAAATTATGATTCCCTTTTTCTCTCTTTTCTTCTCTCTTCTCCCTATATCTTTCCTTCTCCCATTTCTCCTTCTTCCTCTTCTTCCTCCTCCTCATCAACTCAATCTTTGTCAAATAAAACCCACACTGTTAGGTTCTCTTTAAGAAAGGAATTTCGATACATAAGATGCAGCGGACAGTACTATATAGGGTAGCCACCTACATAGGTAGGCCTCATTAATACATTGTTTAGTACTCGAGATGCGAAACCTATGTGTATCCTAAACTGCTCCAGTCATTATCTAACCCTGAAAACTTCATTTAGGAAGGCCCAACTCCAACACTGACTAAATGCCTAGAAACTGGGGAAAAACTCTCAACTCCAACACAGCGACCCAATCTCTTTATAGTTGATTTATTAATTTTTTACCTTATTTTTATTAAATTTACCTATTTTTCTGTTCTCCTCTCTTATCTTTTGCTCTCCATCTTTTTCTTAAACTATACCTAAGCTAATTATTTATCTTAATTCAACCAGTCCTTAAGAGCTCAGACCCATCCTATTAGGGTCAGATCTCTAACAACACCTTAAGAATAGATCTGTGCCTGCCAGGAGCGACTTCTGAGCGAATAGCCAGGAGTAACCCCTGAGCGTCACCGGGTGTGACCCCCCCCAAAATAAATAGATAAAGAATAGATCACTAATGTATGTATTTATGTAGGCATAAGTACATATAGAGAGGTCTCCTCTATAAGAGCCAAAGCTAAGTTGTAAACAATCTATGTCTATAGTGTATATAGCCCCTCCTATATACTCTCCCTCCTCCCCTCTCTTCAGAAATCCTACTATCCCTTCACCTCCCATTTCCAGTCCAATATTCCACCTTATTAATGCTCTTTACCCTCAGTTCTTAACCCATTAGGTATAAAGACTGATCTCCTGCACCAATAAGCCATCACTCAGATCCCAAGTGAAGGAACATCCACTCAGCACAACATTTCCTCCCCCCACAAGAAACTACAACCAACACCCCTGCTGACTAATATTCTGTGGCTCTCCTCACTCCCACCCAAATATGGACTGTTATTTGATATCGATTGAGCTCCAGAAGGATTCCCAGTGCAAAAAATCTACCCGAGCTCTTTCTGCCACAAATCATCTCTCAATCTCAACAAGATCAGTGTGTGTGATGAAAATGTGCCCTGGACCTCACCACCCACAAGAATATCTCAAAAGACAATGGGGAAGCCTATATTTCCTTTATAAGTTTAAGATCCACATAATACTACTTCATAACCTGTTTATCCCCAAATATAAGGTAGTCTCTTACATCAGTTTGTTCCCTTAATATTTTTAAACTTATTTTATTTATTATATATATATTGTCTTGTTCCTATTTTTTTCTTCCTAAATTCTACCTGTTTTGGTTGTGCTTGATACAAAAACCTATAGGAAAAAGTCTTGCCTGTGATAATAACTCAGGTCAAAACCAGGGAGGGCAGAGATGATGGAGCCTGACACTCTCACCCCCAAATGCACCAGCAATATAATATAGAACAATTTCTCCTTGCAAAGGCATACTAAGAAAGGGGAAGCAAGCTCTTATCAACTAGGAATAAGAACTCAGATATATTACAATTCAGGGGCACCTCCCACCTTAAACATATGTCATGTGGAACCAACTTAGATTCCAGGTGATTAGACAGTGACCTTTCAACCACGAACCCTAGATCCCAAACATAGAACTTAAACAGTTTTCTACAACAGATTCAGGAACCATTCTCTGTCTGGGACATCTTTAATACTGCTCTGACACCAGCATGCACCGATTTTGATATGACATCCTGACAATGAGGAAATGGCAACAACTTGATCTAAAAGCAGGTCTTACCTCACCTCCTAATGATAAAATGAAATAAGAAGACATGTCATCCTTTGGTTTGTGCAAAAGCCAAGTTCTCTATCTACAGAATATTGACTGTGACAACTATGACTGGGCAGAACTTACCTTATGACCAATAAAAAAGACCCTAGTCTAGGATTTGCCCTACGATCTGTACACCAACCAAGATCTCTAATTCCAGAGGTCTGACTGAGACAACTGCAACTGAGCAGATATTCTGGAAACATAATGAAAGACTCAATGCTAGACTTCTTCCTAGTATAGGGGCAAAAATCAAGACCACCAACTACAGAAGACTGATTAAAACAACAGTGATGAAACAGAACTTTAGAACTGTAAAGAAAGACTCTATCCTATGCTCCATCCTTTGGCCTGTGCAAATATCAAGATCTCTAGCTACAGAGGCCTGATTTTATCATCCACAATGGAGTGGAAAGTTTCCAGACACCACAAAATGACCTACGGGAGAATAAAAGTACATATGTGGAGCCCGCAGTTATTCCCATGACAGTTTACTTCAAGGGCTGAAAAACCCTGTATTTCTTAGGCCATGGGAATTCCCTTTCTAATCTCCCCAATATTTACTGTTCCTATACAAAATAAAAAGCACTAATTAATTTTTTTGGTTTTGTTAATATTGTTGTTTTTTTCTGCTTTGTTTCACTTTTTATTTCAGAACTGTGGTTATTGAGTCATTGTTGTCTTTATTGCTGTAGTGCTTTTTTGTAATGCTGTTACCTTTTTCTTCCTTTTTCTCTTTCTTCTCTTAAATTGATATTTATAGCCTCTAGAAAGACTCCTCCCATTTATTGCTTGTTTGATTTTTGCCCCATTTTATTTTTTTTCCTTCTTTCCTTCAAACAGAACCACATAACTTGAACCATCTTGTTCGGCCTCACAAATTGAGGAGGAAATAATGGAGGGTACCAAGACCAAAGAGTCTTATGAACATTAAGTAAAAAAATTAAAAAAAATGGTCAGACTTAAACACCAAATCCAAAGCCAATGACAACAAAATTGATGCCCAATCTACAACAAGCTAGACACAGAGGGGACACTTATACAAGCAGCCCGAGGGGTAAAGGAGAGAGATAGGGATTCATGCTGGGAACAAGGGTTGAGGGAGGACAACATTAGTGGTGGGAATGCCCCTGATTCAATATCACTATATACCTAAAACATTAGTGTGAAAAATTTGTAATTCACTTTGGTCAAAATAAAAATTTTAATAAAATTAAGTTTACATGTTGATAAGTTGTATAATAAAGAATAAAAGAGAATGTATGTGTGAGATGGAGACAGGAAGTGAGAAGAGAACAGAAGAGAAGAGATTCAAAATAAATATTGAACATTCCCTTATGGTCTTGGAACTAGGATTTGGAACTGTAAAGTGTAGATAGTGTCATTATCTAATACTGCATAAAAGAATTATTCTTGGTAAAATCTGCTGAATTTCTGGCCCTGATAACATGACACTGGGGTAAAGTAATTTCTTGTTCCAGACATACCTATTTCTGGAAGTTCAGACTGTGGTTATTAACCATTGTCCTTCTCTAAATTCATTGGTGCTCATTCAATGCTCCCACTGAATATCAACATTTTTGGTGTAAGCTCTTTTTTGGGGGTGGGGAATAAGGAATAATTTGTGCAACTTAGGGCTCAGTCCTGGCTCTGGGCTCAGGGTTCACTCCTGTTGGTGCTTGCAGATCCATATATGGTGTCAGGGATTGAATCCAAATTAGTTGTATATAGGTAAGCACTCAATCATCTGTACTATCTCTCCACTCTCTGGTGTAAATTCTCTTCAATGCGCTTGTACTTCACCTCACAATATCTACCATAAAGTTACCCAACCAAAGACTTGTACCTTAATAATACTGAAGCCATACTATGATACTACTTCCCTCTTGACAATATTAAGACAATGTAATGCTCTTACTTCACTAAGTCTCATAGATTTACTTTTTTTATCAACAGTTTTTTTTTTCTGGTGGTCTTCATGAGAACAATTGACAAACATGCAAATTAGTGACAATGTTTAGCTAGCAAATTGCATCTTTGGTCATCATGGAGCCTGGAGCTTGGTAAGGTTGTGGATGCCCATCAGGCACACTTTTATCACCGTAGGCAAGGGAGTGTAAAACAGTCAGTGAGCACAAACTTCAAGCAATGCATTTCACACACTGGGAGTTATTTCAAACTCTCTGAGACTAGAGTGAAAAGACAATATAAAATTCTACTACCTTCTAGAAAGATTGGGATACCTCTCATCTTGGGGTTTTAGATTTTGTTATTGACCCACACTTTGTGATGCTCAGGGATGGTGACTCCTGAGTCTGCGTTCAAAAATCACTCCTGGTGATTCTTAAGGGACAATATGGTATACTGGGGATCGAACCTGGGTCTGCTTGTAAGGCAAACACATGAGCTGTTGTACTCCAGCTCTTTGGACTTTTTTTAATATTTTGTGTTTTGTTGTTTGTGAGCCACACCCAGTAGGGCTCAGAGTTTACTCTTGGTACATGCCCAGGGATCACTCTTAGTGTACTTTGTGAACTTAATGGGGTACCAAGGATCAAACTCAGGTCATTTATGTGCAAGGCAAGCACATTATCCACTATACTAAGGTTCTGGCGTGAAATTTTCTTTTTAATGCTTCATTGGCCATCCTTCTTAGTTTTTATGTGGGAGTAGATATAAGGACATAAATTGAGTTTTTTTGGTGTTGTTTATTTGTTTGTTGTGCGCCATACCAGGCAATGGGGCTATTCCTGGCTCTGTGCTCAGGTATCACTCCTGACAGGTTAAGGAGACCATATAGATACTGGGTATTGAACCCACGTTGGCTACATACAAGGTAAACACCCTACATAAATTGAGTTTTTGAGATCACCCTAGTTACAAATTGCATGGAAGAAAATAGTGTAACTTTTCCCCTACTAAAGTCACTTAAGTTATTCACTTATTATAGTTGGCATTAACAGTGTTAAAGTTTATGCTCTCTATCACCAACTACCTTCCTCCACTATCTGTTTTTTAAATTATTATTGTGCAGGTCACATATTTATAATATTATTAACATGTATGGTTTTATTGGTACAGTTACCAAACCTCAGTGTCACTGAGGCCCTCCACTAAAGTCCTTCTGATACTTCCTGTCCACTTCATCATCCTCTGCCCACATCTTTCTGTTCTCAGTTGTGCAAGCTAGAGCCACAGTTTTGCCATCACTTTTATAGTCTATTTCCTGGCTTTGTCTCTATTCACAGATGAGTGAGATTATTTAGTACATTTCTTCCTCTGCCTAGCTTATTTCACTCAATCTAAAATATTTCAATTCCAGCCAACCTGCAACAAGCACACAATTTTTCTCTTTTTCTTATGGCTGCACAGTATTTTATTGTGTATAGTAACAATAGTGACTTTATTTGCCTGTTATTGGGCATTTGGGCTGTTTCCATATCCCAGCTATTAGGCCAAATATGGCAATGAATGAGATGTGCATATATCATTTCAAATTAATGTTTTGGTGATTTGGAAGAGGATGCCAAGACATGAGATTATATGCAAGGACTAAGGACATTTACAGTTCTCAGAGAAAATACAGATGACAGTTCAGTAGTAAATGATAAGAGCCAGTGAGAATCAGAGATTAGTCCACATACCACACACCAACAACCTTCCAAAAGGTTGAGTTTCTAGGACTTCATCAATAGATGGTTGCTGTATGTGTGAATTACTGAGTAAGTGAATAAATGAAGTTATGGGGTCATGATGCTGCTGAAGAAAAGAATCCCAAAATTTCCATGCAACATAGCTGAGCTGTCTCTAAAATACAATACCATTTTCAAAAAAAAAAAAAAAAAAAAACGCCTGAAAAATAGCAGTACAAAAGCACCTAACATTTCTGAATGCTTGTCACACCCTAGGTTCCTGCTAATCAACTTGCATGTGTTAACTCATGTAAACCTTTAGCTGATACAGATAAGGTGTCTGAGACTCTGAGAGGCTAAGGATCTCATTCCATGATGCTGTACATGGAGGTGAAGACGAAGGTCAGATGAGACTCTGGCAGTCATGCATATGAACAATCAGACAGTGAACAGCAGACGCATCAATCAGCTACTTGACATTGGAGACAGGATGCAGGCTGCAGGCCTTTGAAGCTCAGCACAGGAACACAAGAGAAAGTTCGGCTTTTCATCTTTCTCCAGTTTCTCTTTAGCCTCAGGTTATGTCGCTTGAGAAATTTTTAAGAGTCATTGTAGTTCACAGAATGAAGAACATTTCGTTTTGAAACAACTTTTACAAATAATTTTTTTCTCAAAAACATTTACTTCTGCTGACCTCTACTAAAAATATAGAAGGCCTAACCTTCCATGGAAAATGTTGAGCAAAAAAAACAAAACAAAACAAAACAAACAAAAAAAAAAACAGGTGAGAGGAAGAACCATTTTAAGATGAAATTCTTCCTAAATATGTAAACGTCAGGACTTATTTTCAGTCAAGTAAAAACTGTTTGATGCTTTGAATATATCATAACTAGTCCTCACTTAGTGAGTTGTTTTAGTGTCCAATGTCCCATTTCATTAGCCCAATCCTAGGAGAGAGGTGTTGCTAGTGATTCCATTTTGCAAATTAATAATTAAGATGGAAGAGATCATACAAATCTCCAGACAGATAACAAACAAGAGAGACAGAACAAATACAGGTTCTTACATTTCAAATTACCTTCTTAAAGACACTCTCTACATAAATATTAAATTTCATAGAAAAACAGGACAGAGGAGAACAAGCCTCAACTACAGTTTTTGATGATAATCTTAAAATTAATATTTCTGGGTTTTATTTTCAGAATTATAAATCTCCAATCTATTAATCACATAATTTCATCTCTCTCATTCACCAAGATAGTTGATTATGCAAATGAGATCTTAGAAGAAATTTGTGTTCCTATGTCATTTTTAGGTTTACTTGTTAAGCATGCATTGCTAGGTAACAAGCTAAGTAACATATACTAAATTAAGTAGCATCTATTTGGGGAGAAAAATATTGTCCAATGTAAAGGAAATGTACTTTATATGGCTGGAAAGGACAGGGCCCCTGAGCTGGTAATGCTGATGTATTATGAGAATTCAGGTGGCAGAAGACTTCATGGAAGGAGAACCTCAAAAGGCATGTGGAAAAGGAGAGACCTAGTTATTTTTTTTTGGGGTTTTTTTTTTTTTTTTTGGTTTTTGGGTCACACCCGGCAGCGCACAGGGGTTACTCCTGGCTCCATGCTCAGAAATTGCTCCTGGCAGGCACGGGGGACCATATGGGGCACCGGGATTCGAACCGATGACCTTTTGCATGAAAGGCAAACGCCTTACCTCCATGCTATCTCCCAGGCCCCGATCTAGTTATTTTTTGAGGGATGATAAGAAGTAGGCACAGAATTAGCAAGGAACTAGCAATGTATACAAGTGTAAAATCACTCATGTGCCATATTTCCAACCCTGGATGAATGGGTCTGAAGTAAGGTAGCCACAACAAATTGATAAACCAAGCCAGTCAGGAGAGAATATGGAGCTTGGTGAAAAGAAAGAGGAAGTTGGGGGAGTATCTTGTTTTGGGTAAAAGCAAGGTAAGATCTAACATATATAAGTCCAGAATAAAGTAGAAAGGATTTATTGTTATGAAGTAGCAACAGATAACACTGTAATGCCCATAGGGATAACTGTTCATTAGATATTTGAATGCCAACTGAACTTAAGAAAGTATCATGAAGGAATCTTGAAAAAAATAACTACAATTAATTAAAAATATACATCACTTGGACAATCTGGAAGAATGGTTCTTACCCTACCTATTGTGACAAAGCTATAAGAATTCCAAAGCAGCATAAACTCTCTATTTCTCTCTCTGCCTCTCTCTCTCTCTCTCTCTGTAAACTATTATGTAAATTATATTGCATGGGTATTTTTTTAAAAAGTGGTCAAAGTCACCAGTCACTGAATTTTACTTATATCTTAGCCTTGGTGAATTTAATTGAATTCATCAAGCCTAACTTCTCCAACTTTAACTTCTTGAAAAAAGATTTCTGGAAAGTGATGATAAACTTTGTAATTTGAGATCTTTGTATTTCAATCATGAGCAACAGTTTCATGAATTTCACTCATTGGCCATTCATTTGATTATTCATCCATCCATTATATTCTTTATTCACCAGAAATATGTCAAGGCTGAATGCAATTGAGAAGTCAATTCTGCAGGCATCTACAATTTTGGGTTCAGCTCTTTTTTCATAGTCAGAAGATGGGAAGACTTGACTAAACCCAGGATGCAGAAAGGTCTAGTAAAAACAAAATCCTCCAGAGCAAACTGCCTATTTAAAAAATAAAAGGGCAGTCTGTTAATCAAGACATCATGGGAGACTGTATGAGGCCTCCAGTCATGCTCTTTTCTCCATAAAATAGCTTTACAGCAAGAACTATAAAGAGATGCTAAGAGAGCAGAGAGGGGAAAAAGTTGGAGGTAATTGGTTTTTGACCCTAGGAAACTTCTTGTATGTTTAGTATACAAAAATGTCTAGAGAAAAAAATATAATAAAA
>PVKC010048897.1:0-10820 GCA_004027635.1 Crocidura indochinensis | reverse complement strand
AAAAAAAAAAAAAAAAGAATTGGTGTGCTGGAAGATGTGATGCATAATAACTTAACACAGTTGAAGAGATTGGAAAAAAGCTTTAAATCAAACGATCAGAAAATGGAAAATTACTCAAAGAATATGAACAGATGAAAATAGAAGTCTTTGATAAGCTCAACAGAAACAACTTTAGAATCATTGGAGTCCCAGAGACCCAAGAAGAAAATCTCCAGGAAGAATCAACAGTCAAGAACATCAACACAGAGAAACTACCAGAGCTAAAGAAAACATGTGACCAAATCCTGCATGCCTGAAGAGTACCAGCTAAAAAGACCCCAGGAGAAATACCCCAAGACACATCCTAGTCACAATGATGAATACCACAGATAGAGATAGAATACTGCAAGCAGCAAGATCATAAAGGGAAATTACATTCCAGGGAGCATTCTTGAAATTTATAGCAGACCTGTCACCAGAAACACTCAAGGTCAGAAGGTAGTGGTTGGATATAGTGGCAAAACTCAATTAAATAAATGCTTCGCCTAGAATACTGTACCCAGCAAAACTCACTTTCAGGTTTGAAGGAAGTATACATGGCTTCACAGATAAACAATAGCTCAAAAATTTTAGACTCAAAACCAGCCTTAAAAGAAAAACTGAAAGATTTATTCTAAAGACAAGACAGAACAAAAAACACACCAAACTTCTACACAAAGATGGCAATAAATTCCATGACAATTATTTCTCTCAATGTCAATGGACTAAATGCACCCGTTAAGAGACACAGACTGGCGAAATGGGTCAAAAAACTGAACCCAACCTTTTGCTGCCTACAAGAAACACACCTGAGTAGTCTAAATAAACAGAGACTAAAAATCAAAGGCTGGAGGAAAAATCTTTTAAGCAAACAACACCCTTAAAAAAGCGGGGATGGCAATACTAATAGCAGGTGACACAAACTTTATACTCAGAAAAGTTGTAAGGGACAAAGATAGATATTATGTACTAATCAAGGGATATGTACAGCAGGAAGAAATCACTCTCCTAAACATATACACACCCAAAGAGGGACCAGAAAAGTATTTAATACAATTGTTGACAACTCTGAAAAAGGTTATCAATAATAAAACAATAATTGTGGTAGACCTCAACACAGGCTTGACAACACTTGATAGGTCAATCAAATTGAAACCCAACAAAAATATACTAGACCTGAAAAGAAAAGTGGAAGAAAGGGGCCTAGTAGATATACATAGGACACTCCATCCTCAGAAACCTGGATACACATTCTTTTCCAACGTACACGGGTTATTCTCCAGCATAGACCAAGTGCTGGCACATAAAACATACCTCCATAAAATCAAGAAGATAGAAATTTTACAGGCTACCTTTGCTGACCACAAGGCTCTGAAGTTAGATGTGAACTACAAAGGAACACAGAAGAAAAAATTTAACACCTGGAAATTAAATACTCTACTACTGAACAACTAGTGGGCATGAGATGAAATCAAAGAAGAAATCAAATATTTCCTGGAAACAAACGACAATGAAAACACAAACTATCAGAACCTATGGGATACAGTAAAATTGTTACTGAGAGGAAAATTTATAGCTTTGCAAGCACACATCAGGAAGGAAGAAGGAGCATACATGAATAGCTTAATGACATAGCTTATAGAATTAGAAAACGATCAACAAAAGAAACCAAAAATAGGGAGACAGAAGGAAATAACAAAGCTGAGAGCAGAAATCAATGAAATGGAAACACAAAAAACAATCAGAAAGATCAACGAAAGCAGAAGTTGGTTCTTTGAAAAAATAAACAAGATTGATAGACCATTGGCAAAACTAACAAAGCAAAAGAGAGAGAGAAACTTGATAACACATATTAGAAATGAAAATGGGGAGATCACTAAAAATACTGCAGAAATTGAAAGGGTATTCAGAGGATACTTTGAGAAACTCTATGCCACTAAATATGAGAACCTGGATGAAATGGATAAATTTCTGAACTCATATAACCTTCCACAGTTGAATAAAGAAGATGTAGCATATCTAAACAGCACCATCACTGTTGAGGAAATTAAAACCATAATCAAAAATTTGCCCAGAAACAAAAGCCCAGGCCCTGATGGATTCACGAATGAATTCTTTCAAATCTTTCAAGAGGAACTACTACCAATCCTGGCCAGGCTCTTTTATGAAATCGAAAAAACAGGAACACTTCCAAATAGCTTTTATGAAGTCAACATCACCTTAATACCAAAATCAGATAGAGATGCTGCTAAAAAGGAAAATTACAGACCAATATCCCTGATGAACACAGATGCAAAGATCCTCAACAAAATCCTGGCGAACAGGATCCAATGCCTCATCAAGAAGATCATTCACTTTGATCAACTAGATTTCATCCCAGGAATGCAAGGATGGTTTAACATCCATAAATCTATCAACATAATACACAACATAAACAAAAAGAAAAAGAAAAATCACATAGTCATATCAATAGACGCAGAAAAAGCATTTGATAAGGTTCTACACTCATTCTTGATGAAAACTCTCAGCAAGATAGGAATAAAAGGAACCTTTCTCATTATAGTTAAGGCTATCTACCACAAGCCAGTGGCAAATATTATCCTCAGTGGAGAAAAACTAAAAGCCTTCCCTCTAAATTCTGATTCAAAACAAGGCTGTCCCTTCTCACCCCTCCTATTCCACATAGTACTGGAAGTGCTTGCTATAGCGATTAGGCAAGAAAAAGATATCAAGGGAATCTAGATAGGAAATAAAGAAGTCAATCTCTCACTGTTTGCAGATGACATGATACTTTACTTAGAAAACCCTAGAAACTCTACCAAAAAGCTTCTAGAAATAATAGATTCATATAGCAAAGTGGCAGACTACAAAATTAACACACAAAAATCAATGGCCTCTTTATACACTAATAATTATAGGGAAGAAATGGACATTGAGAACAATCCCATTCACATTAGTGCCACACAAACTCAAATATCTTGGAGTCAACTTGACTAAAGATGTGAAGGATCTATATAAAGAAAACTATAAAACACTGCTCCAAGAAATAAGAGAGGACACGCGGAAATGGAAACACATACCCTGCTCATGGATTGGCAGAATCAACATCATTAAAATGGCAATACTTCCAAAAGCATTGTACAGATTTAACACAATTCCTCTAAAGATATCCATGACATTCTTCAAAGAAGTGGATCAAATACTTCTGAGATTCATTTGGAACAATAAACAACCTCGAATAGCTAAAGCACTTCTTGGGAAAAGGAATATGGGAGGCATTACTTTCCCCAATTTTAAGCTGTATTACAAAGCAATAGTTATAAAAACAGCATGGTATTGGAATAAAGACAGACCCTCAGATCAGTGGAATAGGCTTGAGCATACAGAGAATGTTTCTCAGACATATAACCACCCAGTTTTTGAGAAAGGAGCAAGAAATCCAAAATGGAGCAAGAAAAGCCTATTCAACAATTGGTGTTGGCACAACTGGTTAGCCACTTGCAAACAAGCGAACTCAGACCCCTAGCTAACACCATGTACAAAGGTAAAATACAAATGGATTAAAGACCTTGATTTCAAATCTGAAACTATAAGGTATATAGAACAACATGTAGGTGAAACACTCCATGACATTGAGGCTAAAGGCATCTTTAAGGAGGAGACAGCACTCTCCAAACAAGTGGAAGCAGAGATAAACAGATGGGACTATATTATGCCGAGAAGCTTCTGCATCTCAAAGTAGATAGTGCCCAGAATGCAAAGGCCACCCACTGAGTGGTAGAAATTATTCATCCAATACTCATCAGATAAAGGACTAATATCCAAAGTTTACAATGTAATACAGAACTATACAAGAAAAAAATCTAACTCCATCAAAAAATGGGGAGAAGAAATGAACAGACACTTTGTAAAAGAAGAAAGGCAAATGTCCAAAAGACACATGAAAAGATGCTCAACATCACTAATCGTCAGGGAGATGCAAATCAAAACTGCTGGTGGGGATGCGGAGAGAAACTCTTATCCACTGCTGGTGGGAATGACATCTAGAACAACCTTTTTGGAAAGTGATATGGAGATTCCTTCACAAACTGGAAATTGAGCTTCCATACAATCTAGCTATACTACTCCTAGGAATATACCTGAGGAACACAAAAATACAATACAAAAATCCCTTCCTTATACCTATATTCATTGCAGAGCTATTTACAATAGCCAGACTCTGGAAACAACCAAGATGTCCTTCAACAGATGAGTGGCTAAAGAAACTGTGGTACATATACACAATGGAATACTATGTAGCCATCAGGAGAGATGAAGTCATGAAATTTTCCTATACATGGATGTACATGGAATCTATTATGCTGAGTGAAGTAAGTCAGAGGGCGAGAGAAAGACGCAGAATGGTTTCACTCATCTATAGGTTTTGAGAAAAATGAAAGACATTTTTAACAGTATCTCAGAGACAAGAGATGAGGGATGGTAGGTACAGCTCATGACATGAAGCTCACCACATAGAGTGATGAGTGCAGTTGGAGAGATGAATACACTGAAAACTATCATAACAATGTGAATGAATGAGGGAATTGGAAATTCTGCCTTGAGTACAGGTGGGGGGGTGAGACGGAGGGAGATCTGGAAAATTGGTGTTGGGAATGTCGCACTGGTGAAGGCGGGTGTTCTTTGCATGACTGTAATCATACAACTATAATCATATTTGTAATCACAGTGTTTAAATAAAGATAATTATTAAAAAAATAGAAAAAAAGAGAGACCTGTAATGATAATGGCTGTTTTTTATACTGACACATCATATTTTTGTGTTCACTTGTTTTTATAAAAATGTGAGATGTGTTCAAATACATCTCTTTGTGTTGGCATTTCTGTCTATTGGTTCTGTTTGTTCCATAGTGAAGTGGTATTTCATTGGTGTTCACAATGTTAGCGTAGTGACCGTGGTTGATCATGGCGCTTTCTCGTGTCCTTCCCTAAGCTGTGAAAAGCAGCTTCCCTGTACAAATTAGACTTCTTTTTTTTTTTTTTTTTGGTTTTTGGGCCACACCCAGTGACACTCAGGGGTTACTCCTGGCTATGCACTCAGAAGTTGCCCCTGGCCTGGGGGACCATATGGGGCACGGGGGATCGAACTGCGGTCTGTCCAAGGCTAGCGCGGTAAGGCAGGCACCTTACCTCCAGCGCCACCACCCGGCCCCACAAATTAGACTTCTAATAAAAGGCATATTTCTCCCCGTTAAAAAAAAAATCACAAATTCAAAAAAGATATGTACACCTATTCTCACTGCAATTATAATGTATAATAGACAATTTTTGGTGGAAAACTCAAATGTCTAGCAACATATAACTATATATAAATATTATCAGATAGATATAGATAGATATAGATAAAGAAATTGACAATGTTCAATCATGATAAATAGCTGACTCTGACTAAATAATTGAAATACACTAAGAATAAGATGAGAGACAGATCCTGTTGGTCTTATGACAGTATGCTTCATAGGAAGAGACACCCCGTATCTTTTAGACCAAGAAATTTTTTTTCTAATTTTTCCCAAAATTTACTTCACCTATGGAAAAATATATTGCCACATCTGCCCCCTTGTTTCTTTGTTTCTTCTTTTAATTTTATATATAGCTTCTAGATAATGCTCCAGTCTTTTTTTTTTTTCATAAAAACATGAATCATCTTGTTTGCCTCATCTTTCTATGTCTTCCTACAAATTGAGAAAAAAAAAAGTGGATGTGACCAAGGGGTCAATCTCAGGAGCATTGAGTGGAAATAAAAAATGAACATATCTAAATACCCAAGCCAAAGTCAATGACAATAGAATTAAGTTACCCAAACTATAACAAGCAAAACACAAAATTGACTTGTTACACTAGCAGTCAAGGTATGGGATGCATTCTGGGAATTATGGTAGAGAGCAGTCAACACTAGTGGTGGGAATTGCCCTAATTCACTGTCACTGTGTGCCTGAAATACAGTTGTGAAAGACTTTTAAGTCACATAGGTCTCAATAAAAAATAAAAATATATAAATAATAGGGTGGGAGAAAGAACGAACAACAATCCTACAGATTATGCTGGAGGTATGTATTGAAACTTTGGAAGTGGGAAGTGTATTGACATTGTATCTCTGAAAGAAAAATATTTTACTGTTATCTAAACTATTTTAATTCAGTAAATTATATTTTTAAAGTATTTAATAGACTTTATATTCTCCACACAAATCAGAAAGCATATCTCTGACTTAAAGAAAGTGGTTTAAAGAACACCAAAATTTCTACTGTGAATAATATTTTCCTGTAATATAAGATTATGATATTATGATGATTATGATATTGTGATGATTAATTGTGACATTAATACATATAATACTGATATCAATAATAATACATTATTCCCTATTGAAAAAGAACTATACCATCATACTGATATTAATTTCAGAAGATCATGTACTCTATGTATGCCTGCATCAATCTTAAGTAGCTTTATATTACTTAGTGATCATAATCCTTTGTAAACTAATTAGTGCATTCCTAAATTAAAATCACAAAATATTAAGTCACGAGAATTGCCTGTACGTGGATGAACTTGAAAACTACTCTGCTGAGTGAAATTAGTCAGAGGGACAGAGATAGACATAGAATAGTCTCACTCATCTGTGGGATATAAGAAAAATAAAAGACAATATTGTAATAATATGCAGAGACAATAGAGATAGGGCCAGAAGGTCATGATAGGTAGCTTACCACGAAGAGAACAGTGCTGCTAGATAAATAACTGAACTGACATCTATCATGACAATGATAGTCATAAAGAGAGGTAGAATGCCTGTCCCAAAGACAGGCAGGAGTTGTGGGAGGAGGGAAATGGAGAACATTGGCAGCAGAAAAGTTTCAGTAGTGAAGGGTGGTGTACATTTGATGACTGAAACCCAACTACGAATATTTTTGTAACCACAGTACTTACAGAAATTACTGAAGATTAAATAGAAACTGAATTTATTATGCTATGTCAAGCCTACTTCACTAAAATTTCTGAACTACGACCAAGTAGTTGGACTTAAATGCCTAAAATTTCTTGTGCACTTGTCAGTTGCCCTCTTCTGAGAATTCAGAAGACAAGAATATTTGCATTATGCTTAGTTATATTTTGTACAACTTTGAAGCTAATCAATAACAGCCAGTTAATAGTAAATGAAAGAAGTGGAATACAGATGAAGCAAAACAAGCCTAAATCTAAACAACATTTAAAAAGTTATGCAAAACTGTGAAACTACTGCCAGAAACAGCCTCAAAAATTAATCTTTGGCATTATACATGCCTATATTCCCAGTATTACCTTTCTTGGTGAAGAAAGAGAATTCATTTTCTAAAAGGATTTTTCCACTCCATCTACACTCCTCCAGCCCACATTATTCTTTTAATACTGGTGTTAATATATCCCTAGATAGCTGTAGTTGTGTTCAGTGAAGATGAAAAAGAAAGAAAATTCTGTCCTATAGAACTTTAAATATGTTATTAATCTAACCTTTAAAAAATTTAACATTACAGTCATGAACTTAGGAAAAATAAATCATCAGAAATTTAAAGTAATTAGTTTAAAATAATTACCAGTCCTTCTACTTTAAAGCTTTATTCCAAAAAAAAAAATCCTTTCTTAAAAATGGTCCAATCTAGGATGAAGGAAGCACTACAATATAAAATGTAATCTTTAATTTTCTTTAGATAAAGCTCCTCTGAAGTGTTACACAGTCTCCTTTCTTTGTGGTCATCTAAACAGAAACCCCTTTTTATTCTTCATATAAAAAATCTGGGATACACTACATGCCATAAGAAAATTTAGAATTTACGTCTATAAAGCTGGACCCAGGCCCCAAACAGAACTCAATCCCAGGAGTTCATCCTTGACAGATTATTCTTACTGACTATCATGGAAGAAAATATTTTTCGTGTATATATAAAATTTAACATATAAAGTAGTGCTAATAAACAGCATTTGAGTGATAATCACTTATGTTGTCAGATATAGGAGTGATCCTGGAGTCAGAGTCCAACTTTGTTCACTGAAAATTCCTGACCTGGGTCATGGATTAGTCAATTCAGAGGTGGCAAACAGGGTTTTTACCCTCACTCAAAATGGCAAAATGCAATATGTGTTTAATATATTGTTGTTAAAATTATATGCTTTTGTGTGAGTGTTTGTCTGTTTTGGCAGGTCACTGCGTGGGGTTTGACAGTTTAAAATTTGGGCTCTTTGTGTTGAATTTGTTCGCCACCCCTGGATTATGGTTGATAAACATCTATTCTGATTATAATGAAGCCTCAATCCTCTAAAAGGGTGATAGTGGGGGACCTTCATCTAATGCATCTTCCACTAATGTTTCTTAGAACAATCATCTCAGTCTCTTCTATACTTCATTATCTTCCATAAAGATTCCATACTACGTATCAGGTAGTCCTCCAGAAGCTTCAACACACATAACTCTGACACTATTTTCTCATTAATGCAGATGAACCACAGATATTTTTCTTTTGTTCCTCTTGGAAGCAATGGTAGAATGAATACTAATATTAGACTTAATATATGACTGAAAATGGTTGAGCATTCGCTGTACATGGAAACATTTGTAACAGGTTAACCAGAAATCCTTTGACTAACTCCTGTACTGATAGAATTGTGTGAAAACCATAGGTGGGAATCAATGTTGGAAATACAACAATCTAGAAATGCAGTAAACACAGAATACAAAAATTCAAGAAAAGACATTATTGGAATATAATTGTAGCCACAAACATATAGGAAAAATAACATGACCAGAAAACAGATGATTCACTTTCCTGCATACACTTTGTATAATTGCATTTGAGACCACCATCAAAAAATATAGTATAATTTTTGACAGGTAATGGAAGTTGATATTTATGGAGAGCATAATGGATGATGCCATACAATAATTGATGAATTTATTACAATACATAATACGAAGGTACTTTTTAATAGTTATCAAAATATATAACACCACAAGTAATATATCATTGGTATTATCTCATGGTGAGACAAATAACTTAAATGAGGAATGGCATAATTTGACTACAAAGAACCAAAAGAAATGATTTCTAGACCATAACATAGAGTTTTATCTTAGATCTTATGATAAATCTTTATTTATACTAACTAGACAAAACTCAAATGAGCAAGTACCCCTTTCCAATTCCATTCATTTAAATCAGTAAAAAATATTATCACTGTTCTTCATAAAGGGCTATAAATTTTATGATGTATATAACACAGGAGACTATAGAAATATTTATTGATGGATCTCAGGGCCACTATTGATAGCCATGATCCAATTCCTTCTCATTTTATCTTTCTGCCTCTTCTCCTGTATTTTTTCTTTTTTTCTATTCATTCTGCTGCTCACTGTCCACCTCTCCTTTACAAGATTTAACTTAGGAAATAAACCTTTTAAAGAGGAGGTCACTCAAAATAAAAACTCTAAAGTAGCATATAGAAAGGCATCAATTCACTACTACTTCATGTATTTCTTAAAATCTTGCTTATTTTTTAAATAATATCTTTATTTAAGCACCATGATTGCAAACATGCTTCAGTATAAAGAAAAACACATCCCCTTCACCAGTGCAACCTTTCCACCACCAATGCCTCTGTCTCCCACATGCCCCTTCCCCTGCTGGTATTCCAGAACAGGCATTGTATTTCTCTCACTCACTACCATTGTCATGACAGTTCTTAGTGTAGTCATGAAATTTTCCTAATTTTCCTATACATGAATGGACATAGAAACTAT
The DNA here is from genome assembly GCA_004027635.1 of Crocidura indochinensis. Taxonomy (NCBI): domain Eukaryota; kingdom Metazoa; phylum Chordata; class Mammalia; order Eulipotyphla; family Soricidae; genus Crocidura; species Crocidura indochinensis. Next base: position 970 of record PVKC010048897.1, on the reverse strand, counting down.
TATACTGAGAGAAATAAGTCAGAGGTAGAGAAATAGACACAGAATATTCTCACTCATTTGTTGAATCTATTAAAAGGCAGTATGTTAATAATACCAAGAGACAATAGCGATCAGAGATGGAAGGACTGGCCCATGATATGAAGCTTACCACAAAGAGTGGTGAGTGCAGTTAGAGAAGATCTTACTTCTGATAGTATTTTTTTTTAAGCACACCCAGCAGCCCTCAGGAGTTAAACCTGGCTCTCTGCTTAGAAATCACTCCTGGCAGTCTCAGGAGTGATTTTTAAGCAGAGAGCCAGGTTTAACTCCTGAGGGCTACTGGGTGTGCCTGTGGTGTTCTACCTCTTTTTTCCCCTTCGTCTCTCAAAAGTAGGACGAGAGTTTCTAGAAGAACTCCACCCATTTTCGGCATATTTGATTTTTTTCCCCAGTTTATTACTTTTCTCTTCTTTAAACAGAACCACATAACTTGAACTATCTAGTCCTGCCTCCCAAACAGAGCTGGAAATAAGGGAAGTACCAAGATCAAACAGGTGTAGGACCACTAAGTAGTTAGCTAGACACAGAGGGGACCACTTATCCTGGCAGCCCAGGGGGTGAGGGAGGAGGATATGGGTGGGAGGTAGGACAGGAACGGAGGTGAAAGGGGACAATTAGGTGATGGAAATTCCCCTGATTTCATGTTAATACGTACCTAAAATATTATTGTCAATGATATGTAGGTCAATATGATTAAAATTAAAATTATATTAAAAAAAGAAAAAGAGGGGCCCGGGAGATAGCATGGAGGTGCAAAAGGTCATCGGTTCGAATCCCAGTGCCCCATATGGTCCCCCGTGCCTTCCAGGAGCAATTTCTGAGCATGGAGCCAGGAGTAACCCCTGAGCACTGCCAGGTGTGACCCCCCCAAAAAGGAAGGAAGGAAGGAAGGAAGAAAGAAAGAAAGAAAGAAAGAAAGAAAGAAAGAAAG
>PVKC010048896.1:0-10818 GCA_004027635.1 Crocidura indochinensis | reverse complement strand
ATATGTTACAAAGAATCAAACCCAAGTTGACAGCATGCACAGCAAGTAGCATATCCACTCAATTTATCTCCGTATTCAAATAATTTGATAAATGAAAGCATGTTTAATATTTGTCATTTTATTAGTAAGTAACCAATTTAATATAGTTATATATTCTTATTACTCAATTATTTTCTAGTGAAATATTTGTTTTTATATCCAATTGTGTTCCAGAATTATTATTTATTTTTGTAATTACTATTTATAATAAATATAATAGTTGAATTTAATCATTAAGTATCAATACTTTCTATGCATTTATATTATTACATATATAAATTTATTTTTTTTGGTTTTTGGGCCACTCCTGGTGAGGCTCAGGGTTACTCTTGGCTATGCACCCAGAAATCATTCCTGGCTTGGGAGACCATATGAAACACCAAGGGATTGAACCACAGTCCGTCCTAGGCTAGCACCAGTAAGGCAGGCGCCACTTTGCACCACAACTCTGGCCTCCATTATTGTATATTTCTATGAGATTCTCCTGCTTATGTGCCCATGGTTCACAACTAGCAGTGCTAATAGTTTTGTGCTCAGATCATAATGCAGTGCTTCTTGGGTGACTATTTCTCCCTGGGAAAATAATGGAGATCTTATACATAATATTTATGTACTCACTTCACGTGAGATAGCCTCCTTGTCCTCAGCATTCAAAATTTCATTTTGCCAAATCTTGTTAACTGTGTATATTGTACATGACCATAGTAAATTATAGCTTACAACTTGTATAATACAAACTTATCTAAGTACATTATATATTATAATCTTTTAGTCAACATTTTCTTTATCTTTTCTTTTTGTTTTTTATTATGGCTGTTTATTTTTTTGAAGCTGACAAACAAAATAAAACAAAGCTAAAAACAGTTGACCATTAAAACTAGAGAGGAGGTGTAATTATATGTTTGAGGTAGATAAAAAAATCACAATTTTCACTGATAAAAATTATTACAATACAAATTTTATTGAAACACTACTCATTTATTTATTTATTTTTAATATCTTTATCTAAGCACTATAATTACAAACATGTTTGTAATTGTGTTTCAGTTATATAAAAAGAACACCCCCCTTTCACTAGTGCAACATTCCCACCACAAATGCATAGCAGCCTAGATTTCCCCTCATCTCAACCTCTCCATGAAAAGAAGCTGAGGTAGTTGAATTACATTCAGGTAAATACTTTAAAAAAATGTATTTGGGGGCCATAGATATAGCACAGTGGTAGGGCATTTGCCTTGCATGTGGCCAAGCAGGGACCTGAGTTAGATCCGCAGAGTCCCATACGCCTCCCCTCCCCACCCAGACAGGAGTGATATATGAACACATAGCCAGGAGTAACTCCTGAGCATCACCGAGTGTGGATCACACCCCTCAAGTGAAAGATCTGTAATAATTAACAGTAAACTCAAATTTAAAATCAATTTGACTCATATTCGGGGCACAAGAACAACAATACAAACAGAAACTTGCAAGATTATAGGAATACATTAAAGTTCAAATTAAACACTAATCTGTTTTGTACCCTGAAAAGTTAATTGATAGTAACTTGGAAGACTAAGTTCAGTACTATCTATTTTTTATATACAGTGGTAGAGTGATCAGACAATTCTTTTATAATAAAGGATACTGCGCCTCAGATAGAATATTCTTCCTGGGCTAGAAACTCCTGATCTCATGGTAAAAGGTTCAAGTCATAGGACAAATTCAGGTCTCCATACAGTTTTAGATGCTCTGAAGTGTAAATCTCTGTACCTTGTTTTTCTTACCTGATTCAAAGGGCAATATTGATCTGAGGCAAAGCAAAATGTGAAAGACAGAAAGGAGAAAATAGCAAAAGACACTAGGAACTTTCAAAATTACTCTTGCTTTGATAAGTTGTTTTTACTAATGCAGTCTAAAAAATGTCTCTTACAACTAAGTCATTGAAAAATATTTAGACGAACATATACATAAATGGCTTTAGAGGCATGAATGATATTTCTACACAGCAGTAATATCCGTCTTCATGCGCTCACAGCACTATCCAACTGATTAGCTTCCATTTTAAATAGTGACTTACATTCATTAGGGGTCCATTATTCAAGTATTAAAATTTCATGCATAGCAATTTCAAAGCAAAATTTTTGGCAATCTGAGGAATGAAAGGCATAAATACAAAATAAATTTTATTCCTGCTGGATTGCTTGTGATAAACTCCAAGTTATTCACAGGGTTCAAAATATTTTTTAAATGCAAGTTTCTAATTTTGTAGTTTGATTTATAAGTTATGATACAAGTTTTTAGAAAGTTGTCTTAGAGAAACAGATTAAATTTCAATACAAAAAATTATCTTCATTGATCTTGAAAGGTAGAACAGGGTTAAGTTGGGCCTTTGCCTTATAAAATACAACTGACCTGGCACTACAGAAAATCTTCTGTGCTCTTCCTGGAGTCAATCCTGAGTGCAGAGTCAGGAGTGATCCCTGAACACAGCCAGATGTAATCCAGAAATAAAACAAGACAAAAGAAAAATTTCCCTCCTTTCATTGACTTCTGTTACTGGTATTCAAATAAGTTTATATAGAAGTAAAAATCCATATGTTAAAAAATTAGTTTAGGGGGCCTGAAAGATAGCATGGAGGTAAGGCATTTGCCTTGCATGCAGAAGGACGGTGGTTCAAATGCCGGGATCACTTATGGTCCCCCAAACCTGCTAGGAGCGATTTCTGAGCTAGGAATAACACCTGAACGCTACTGGGTGTGAATCAAAAACCAAAAAAAAAAAAAATTAGTTTAATGCCATGCCTCTTTGAGAATAAGGAAAAACTAAAAATGTATATAGAAAGTGGGTGACACTAATCACATTTAAGTTATTCACTGATGGGGCCACAGTGGTAAGGCACTTGCTTTGCATGTGGCCAACACAGGACGGCCCCAGTTTGCACCCCGACATCCCATATGTTCTCCTGAGCCTGTCAAGAGCAACTTCTGAGAGCAGAGCCAGGAGTAACCCCTGAGCACTGCCAAGTGTGACCCAAAAACCAAAAAAAAAGAATTTTTTTTTTTTTTGGTCTCACCCGGCAGTGCTCAGGGGTTACTCCTGGCTCCATGTTCAGAAATTGCTCCTGGCAGGCACGGGGGACCATATGGGGCACCGGGATTCGAACTGATGACCTTTTGCATGAAAGGCAAACGCCTTACCTCCATGCTATCTCCCGGGCCCCAAAAAAGAATTTTTTTTACTAACATTATTATTGAATAGCATTCTCTAAGAAAAGATTATTTAAGAATGTACAGAATTTTCAAATAATGACTCACCATCACAAATATCTCTTAAGAACAGAATAAAATATTCTACATACCCAATAAATTAATATTTATTTTCAGGGAAGCTCTACAAATTTGTTTCAATTTAAACACAGAAAGGATATCATAATGAAAAGGTAAGCACTGAAATAAATCAATATATCTTTATATTGAGATGTGTACACTTTAATAGAAAATAAATTAAAATTTTAACAAACTAAAATGATACAATATAAAAGCAAAAACATCATGCACCTGAGATAAGCATATTTATTTCGCCTATTATGGTATTTGGTACTATGTATTAAGAACCCGTGATTTCAACATTAAACGTTTTGTTTTTACCACATTCATTAAATAAATGCCTTTAGTTTACAATGGATGACATTAGCTCTCTATGAATAGTGCCCTAATGAGTTTTAAAAGTAAATAATTTTTTTTTAGTTTTTGCATTTTTTGGTGCCACACTGGTGATGTTCAGGGGTTTCTCCTGGCTATGCTCTCAGAAATCATTCCTGGCCTTGCGGACCACATGGGATGCCCAGGGATCACACTGCGGTACATTATAGGTCAGCATGTACAAGGCAAATGCCCTACCACTTGCGCCACCACTTTGGCCCCAAAAGTTAACTTTATAACTGTAAAAATATTCAGTCAAATTCAAAATATATGTCTGAATTATTGTAAAGAAAAAAATAGACAAATATTTTAGTTAAATGACTATTTTCAAACTGATATTAAAGCATTATCTAGTAATGAATGTTCAAGTAAATATTTCACCTAAGTTTTTATTCTCATAAAAATGTAATTTAAATTATAAATATTTATTGGCATTCAAACCAAAGGAAAATATTTTTTAAATAATGTCAGTCAATAAAGTAGAAATATTTCAAAATAATGGCACTTATATTTTTACTACAAGGTAAGGGAACCAATATGACAGAGGCTATCATACTATTTTCCAGGAAAATTGTAATGAAAGTATATATCACTATTGTCATTTGATGCAATTATAGAAGATCTACTTACCTCTTGGGAGTTGTACATTGTAGAACAGATTGAGATCTGTGTGGACAGTGTTTATAAATGTGTTTGATCTGCGAAGCAGATGGAGAATAATCATATATTATTCATTCCAAAGTGTATCAAATGTAATGTAAATGACAACTAAACTCTTCCTAAAAGTAAAAGCCATCTGCATAAATGTAGACTTGCTTTAAGTAAAAAAAAAATGACAGCAAACTGTTTTTTGTAAATGTCCTTTACTTGTCTTTACATTTATTTATTTTTTAGTTTCAGAAACAGTTACCCATATTACTCTTTTGCAAATACTGTCTCTGTTCTCCAGTACTATAAGTAAAAATATTCTTGTCACAATCTGAAGAAGCAGTGAGCAATTTTGGTAAAAAATATGTATGTAAAAGAATATACTGGATCTGTGTTTATATTTGTGTCTTTAGTGGAATTTTATAGGTTTTTAAGAAATATAAAACACATTCTTTAATAATACACAGAGACAATGACACATAGAGATGAAGGCTTTAAGGACTGACTCATGATAAGAAGCTTACCACAAAAAGTGGTGATTTCTTTTAGAGAAATAAATACACTGACATAGTCAATTAATCTTTGATAAAAGAGGCAAAACAAAAATGGAGCAAGGAAAGCTTCTTCAACAAGTAGTGTTGGGACAGCTGGTCATCACATGATATGAAGCTTACCAAAAAAGAGTGCTTAGCAAGTTAGAGAAATAAATACACTGACAATTATAATAACAATGATAGTAAGAAATGATTTCTGAGCACAGAGCCAAGAGTAAGTCCTGAACTCCAGCAGGTGTGGTCCAAAAACAAAAAAAGAAAAAAAAATCACTCCTGGTAAGCTCAGGGGACAATATGGGATGCTGGGGTCAAACATGGTGGCTGCGTGAAAGTCAAATGCTCTACCCAATGCGCTATTGTTCCAGCCTCTAAATGTCATATTCAGTACTCAAAAATAGTGAAATATAGGAACAAATTAGTTGAAATAATTACAAACCAAAGATAAAATAGAAGTAGAAACAAAGCCAAGCAAAATCTGAGATGATGTTGTTAGTAATATTCAGGTATCAATATAACTATTGTGTTATGTCAATTCGATTTGACATCATTTCTAAAATATTTTAATAACTAGTTAAATACATACCTATGCCTTATCACTGTTTATATTTAAGAATTCACAAACACTATGTTTTTTTTCTTACTATTACACAAAATTATCACAAACCCCATGACTTTAAAAATGAGACTCTTTCATAAAAACTTACTGGACTAAGAAAAAAGTGACAGTGAGGTTGTGTCTTTTTGGAACACTAGAGAAAAATACTTTACCTTGAATAATTTAGTTCAAACTGCCTGATTCTTGCATATTATTTTTCTCCATTTTCAAAGAAAGCTACTGAGAAATAAATCCTCTTCACATGAAAACTTTGATTAGCTTTTGTTTCTTTTTCCTTATCTTATGCATTAAAGAATTTTTAAAGCTGACTGAAAATCCAGTCTAACCCTCCTCATTATTTAACACAAAACATGGGAGTCTATGAGAGGTGATGGAAGTTTTTTCTGAAGATGTAATTATTTTACTGTTGATAGTGAAGAAATATACTAGTATATTTCAAGAATTATACGTGTAGGTTCTTAAAAATAGATTTTACTTTATTGCTAATATACATTTACTATCTTTCTTTTCTTTCTTCATACAAATTCAATATTAGTATACTCAAAGCATTTGTTATGTTTTGAAGACATAGATTTAAAAAATAAGGGGTTATTCCATGACAGTATACTGTACTCTTAAGCCAAGGGGACCCCCTTTCTAATTTCTCCAATATTTAATGTGACTATGCAGAGAAATTAAACAAAGAAGAAGCACAAAATAAATTTTTGCTCTTGTTATTGTTGTTTTCATTTTTTTGTGTGTGCTTTGCTTTGTTTTTATCTCAGGACAATGGTTATTGAGTAGTGGTTGTCTTTATTGCTGTTGTGCTTTTTAAATTTTTTGATTTTTCTTTTTGAATTGTTGTGTTTCTCTTCCTTTTCCTCTTTCTTCTGTCAAATTGATACTTATAGTCTCTAGAAGGACTCTGCCATTTTTTTCTGGCTTTATTTTTACCCCATTTTATTTTATTTTATTCAAACAAACCACATAACTTGAACCATCTTGTTCCTCCTCTCAAATTAAGGGGGAAATAATGGAGGGTACCAAGATCAAAAAGTTGTATGATCACTAAGTAATAATAAAAATTATTGGACTTAAACACCAAATCCAAAGCCAATGACAACAGAATAGATACCCAATCAACAAAAAGCTAGACACAGAGGGGACCACTTCTACTAGCAGATGGGGGGGGGGGGTTATGGGAGGGGGTAATGTGGGATGCATGCTGGGAACGGGGTGGAAGGAGGACATCTTTGGTGGTGGGAATTCCCCTTATTCAATGTCAACTTGTACCAAAAATATTACTGTCAAAGATTTGTAATCCACTTTGGTCAAAATAAAAATTATTGTTATAATAAAAAAAGATAAAAGTGTTCAAGAGACTTGTCTTGCATGAAGACTATGCTAGAAGAATTCATAGCCTCAGAAATGGTCCACAGAGCCACCAAGTGTCATCCTTGTACTGGAAAGGAAAAGAAACTTGAAGGTAGGACAGGGCAGGAGAGACAAGCATGGCTAGGCTGGACAGGACTAGAAGGGGAGAGAAGGAAAAAAGGAAAGTGAGAAAAAAGAAAAGGAGGAAGAAAGAAAGAGATGATTAATAGAAATAAAGAGAAAGAAAAAAGAAAGAAGAAAGGAAGAAAGGACTTAAATATGGCAAATGTTCCAGGAATTTGTTTTTCTTATGTACAGAGTTCTAGTAAAGTTTGTTGATATATGTAATAGTTTATATAATTTAATTATAATGATAAATTTTATTCCATTTGTAAATAGAATGTATCAGTTTTTCTATGGTTTTGAAATAATATTTAAATTTCAGTAGTACTGTTTTATTCGTTGATATGTTTATATATTTCTCTGAATCCACCTCAATAAATGAAACTCATGCTAATAAAGTGATAAGCTATATTTTCTACAGCCAGGTACATAGGATGAAAAAAATGTAAAGTTAAAATAACCATTAAAAGTCTCTTAAACCCAGAGAGAAGAGAGAGCATATGGCTAGGTACCTTCCTGAATGCAAATTGTGTCTCCTGCACCCTGTATCTTTTCCAGAGTTCCACTAGGAGTGATCCTTGAGTACAAAGCCAGAAGTCCTAAGCAAAGATAAGTGTGGAACCAAAACCAAAACAGGGACTTGAATGATAATAAAGTGTTTAACTCACTTGTTTTGTATGCAGACTATGCTCGTATAATCCACAGCATCACAAATGGTCTGCAGAGCCACTAAGAGCCATCCCTAGGCAGGAAAGGAATAATTAACACAATAGTTAATAAAATTTTTATCTAAATTGGAAGCATACAGAAATATATGATTTTTTAGGGTGGAAAAAGAACTCAGAATACACTGTAGCATAGCTGATTATTTAATCCATTATGACTTTAAATCAAAGAAGAAACTTCCAGAGATAAACAGAGAATGAGTAGGGACTAAATTTCTTGCTGACTTTGACTTTAGGGCTAACAACATTCAGTTTTATTATCAAACATTATTAATATAAGCTTTTTTTTCTAAAAATCACATTTTTGTTTCTTTTTCTTTTGTGGGGGGGGGGGGAGTCACACCTGGTTATGCTCAGGGGTTTCTCCTGGCTATGAGCTCTGAAATCCCTCCTGGCTTGGGAGACTATATGGGATGCCAGGGAATCAAACTGCAGTTCATCCTGGGTGAGCCCCCTACAAAGCAAACACCCTACCACTCTGACCCCATAAAAATCACACTATTTTCTTAATGTTCCTTTAAGGTTAAGAAAATTGTGGTTGTAGTATGATCGTAAATAGATGTCTTTATTTTATTTTATTTTATATTCTATGTCACCACAATGAATATATATATATATATATTATCTAGAGTAGGACCACTTGTGCAATATTCATAGATGTTTTAGCTAAGCAGTAATACCAGCAAAAAAGGACATATGATAGAGAATGTGAAGTTGACCAGTCATGAGTAAACACAGCATTGCCAAAATTCAAACTAATTGTTCAGAGCACAGGTGTGAGGGGGAATTGCCAAATTATGGGGCTGGACATCTAATCGTAAGAAAGATTAAAGTGTTTGGTATACCAAGCAAAAAGTTTGGATGTCATCCTAAAGTTAATACATAACTATTCATCAAACAAATATATACAAAGTTAAAAATGAACAACAAAAATGACAACAACTGCCCCTCATGCCATGTAATCAGTCTTCCTAAAATATGGGACTGTGGGAACATATCTTGTTCTGTCATTTGAATTAATTAAAATACTTCATAATAAAGATTCAATCAGAATGAAATTCTGTTTGGGAGTTCATTGATGACTTATTTTAATTTAAGTATAAAATTATTTTGTGTAAAGGAAAACACAAGAACATTTTAATTATAGCCAAATTAAATATATAACATAATTCATATTATACTCTAAAATCTTGATATAGAATACTCTGTGATATACATTTTCATCATTAAAAGTCTAAACTTTGGCTAATTATTTACTATTTGTAGATGAATTCTTGGTATATCTAAGAGCTCAGTAATTGAATTTGAATTAGTCTTCCAAATATAAAAAAGCCATTCTCTTTTATGACAACGCTTTTGAATAATTCTAAGAACTCAAGTAAGTCCAATTGAAAGTGGAAGCCTGTTGATATTAAGATATTTTGGATAATGGACAGGAGTGATATTACCACCTACAGACGCTTGCCTTTCATGTACCTGATCCAAATCAATCCCCAATACTACATATGGCCCATTATGCCTGGCCAGGAGTGATCTATAAGCACAGAGCTAGGAATAACACTTCAGCAAGCAGGGTATGGTCCAAAATAGCGACAAACAAAGCAGTAAATAGCAATGACCCAAAGTAAAACTTAGCAAAGTGTTTCTTTTTAGGTATTGACTAATAAGTATAATAATATAATAATAATAGCTAATAAGGGGCTAGAGCATTAGCACAACAGTAGGGCATTTGCTTTGCACTCAGCTGATCCAAGACAGACCTGGTTGGATCCCCGGTGTCCCATATGGTCCCCGAGCTAGGAACAATTTCTGAGAGCATAGCCAGGAATAACTCCTGAGCAACACCGGGTGCGGCAGAAAAAAATAGCTTAATAAAACCTTTATATTACCCATGTTATTCATATTTTATTAACTATTAACAGTAACATTTTAAATAAAAATTAAAATAATGTTATTACTTTAAAATATATGAATTTTGACGAAAGTTTCACAAAAACGGTCTATTGTCTGTGAATATATGAAATTAATATCTTCTCAGAATTGACATTAAGATGATTTTGCTAAAAGAATATTTGCTTTTTCTGAACTAATGTTGTCATTTAAAACATAAATGAATAAAGATAAATATCATACATATTCAAAGTAAGAAAATATCATGCTCTTCTTAAAATGCAAATGTTGTAAATTTAGCATCTATTAATGCTATTTGCCTTCAAAATTATTATTGTGCTAGTGGCATCTTTGTTTCATTTAATTAACTTTATAAACTGGAATGTTCTGTGATATTCAATTATTACTTCTATGTGTATAAATTTTGACTTATGTAAGGCATAGAAGTGTATTAGATAGCTAGAAAACTTTACTCACTGCTAATGACTAAAGTTGAATTTGCTTTCAAAATGTTTAATTTGTATCTATGAGCTTCCCTGTCTTCTAGAAATTCATGCCACAAAGAAGCACAATTTCTAGGAATTGTGAGAATTGATTTTGAAACTTCTAATATAAAATAATATGTTTGCAAACATTTACATTCATTCTTAGACTTTCTAATTAGAATGCTGTTTTAAGTTTTTGAATTCAAATGACCATGAAATTAAACTTGGTATGAGTAACAAAATATATCACCAAGTACAAGGTCTTATAACAAGGATGGCTTAACTTCTGAGTGTGGTTCATTGCATATTCTCTGTAAAATTAGTATACATAAATTCAGATGCTGAGGTTGGAGAGTTGGCACAAAGTTTAAGTGCTTTATTTTGCACACAGCCAATACCATTTTAATCTCTACTCCCCATGTGTTTGCCTGACCACTGCCAGAAGTGATTTAAAGCAAGGATCTGGAGCAATACCTGAGCATTGCGGGTATAGCCCCAAACTGATATATAATAAAATCATAATATAATACAATATCATAATATAATATAATATACTATACTATAATATACTATACTATAATATACTATACTATAATATACTATAATATAATATAATATAATATAATATAATATAATATAATATAATATAATATAATATAATATAATATAATATAATATAATATAATATAATATAATATAAT
>PVKC010048895.1:0-10823 GCA_004027635.1 Crocidura indochinensis | reverse complement strand
GCTCAGGGGTTACTCCTGGCTATGCGCTCAGAAGTCGCTCCTGGCAGGCACGGGGGACCATATGTTAACCGGGGGATTGAACTGTGGTCCGTACTGGGCTAGCACAGGCAAGGCAACAGGCACCTTACCTCCTGCGCCACCTCCCGGCTCCCTTAACTGACTTTTATAATTGCATGATAAAAATAGAATATTAGGAGGGAAAAGTCTTAGAAAGTCTTTTTCTAAAGGTGTGATGTTGAAATCCTGTCTGTCCCTTCTTATTCCAAGCCAGCCTCACATTCAAATAGTTTGACAGTTCTACCTTATTATTCTTTTTTTTTCTAAAGTTCTGCCTTTTAGATGATTATTAGTATTGAAATTCTTCTTGGAATTGTATTATATATGAGCTTTCCTGGGACTTTATTATCCTACTCGTAAATTGCAATATTACATTCCTTTTTGGTTTTGGTTTGTTTGGATTTGAGAGCCATATTTGGAGATGCTCAGGGCATACTCCTGGCTCAGTGCTTAGATACAATTGTTGACAGAGCTTGGAGAACTATATGGGGTGCTGGGGATTGAACTGTGTACAAGGCAAGTGTCCTATATGCGGTACTATCTCTGACTCCTATGATACTACCTTTTTACTTTTTGTTAAGGAAGAATGATTTAACTAAGTGTCAACATAAAATTTGGTTGTGTGTTCACTTGATAGCAAGGAATGGTGTATATATCAAACCAGAATTGAGGAATGGTTGTATGCTAAAAGATTGAGCCAAAGTTGTCTGGCATACTACTTATAGAAATCCAGGATTAGAACTCACTGTCTCCACGTTAGTTTTGCTGACCCAGTAAGTCAGGAATTATTCTGTCATGATTTACAAAGACAGGTGCTGTTTCTATATTATATCATAGATATTCTCTCTGAGTCTTTCTGCAAGCCCCCGAAGAGGTATCTTGAATTGGGCTTCTAATATTCAATAAATGCTGTTGGCAGGATATGTTTGTACAAATGCCAATAAAATCAAGGAGAAAGATGATATGAAGATGGTAAGCACTCTTGAAGGTCAAGAAGTATGATATGATCCTCAGACTTGCTTCTAGATCTCTAATTAATGAACTTCACAAAAGGTGTTGCTATTTTGCAATAACAGTGGTATTTGACTGCTTAATTTAGGGTTAAATTGGAAATATTTCTGTCTTTTCTAGGAAAAAAACAAAATGCATCGGAAATATTTTTTGTTTATTTTTTAACATTTTGTTTTGGGCCACACCAGTGGTTTCCAGGGTTCATTCCATGCAAAATGTGGGGGGACTTTATGAGATTTCAGCAGGGATTGAATCTAGGTCAGGTGCATGTAAGTCCAGCTGCATGTTACCCACATTGTATTATTACTCCAGTCCCTATTTGGAGACACTTATTTATTTATTTATTGTTTTTGGTTCACACCTGACAGTGCTTAGGGATTACTCCTGGCTCTGACCTTAAGAATTACTCCTTGCAGTCTCAGGGGACCCTATGGGATGCTAGAGATCAAACCCTAGTCAGCTGTATGCAAGGCAAACATCCTCCCAAATGTGTTATTGCTACGTTTGGAGAGGTTCCTTGCAGATGTTTAGATCATAATCCACTAGAATAGCTTCTGTGTCTGTACATAGGTTTATATATACATTTAACTTTATAACATCATATTTTGTAAAGAAAAAACGAAAGGTTGTTTATTAAACGATATGATTTCATTAATGTGGATATATGGTTTTTAAAGAAAATATAAGCTTTTGAAACACTGTGGAAAATCATGGAGAGGAGAAGAGACTACCAGGTTAAGTGAAGTCAGTCAGAAGGGAAGGTAATAGTATAGGCTGGAGTGATCGTATAATGGTCGGGCACTTTCCTTTCATGTGGATTTCCCAGGTTTGATCCCTTGCATTGCATATGGTTTTCCAAGTCCCTGAGCACAGATCAAAAGTAATCCCAAAGCATAGCTTGGTGTGGCTCAACAATAGAAAACAAATGGTCAGTATAGAATGATTTCGCTCATATGTGGGGTTTAAAGATGCACAGTGTGAAGGCAGCAGATATCTAAGGGCAGCAGAACTGAAGACTTTGTCCTCAGAAATAAGTTTGTGTGTGAGTTTGGCGGGGCTTGAACAGCAGGGGCCTTTTGGATCTTGGGTGAGAGAAGTGGGTCATGTAGTAGGAGGAGATGCTGTGTTAGAATGTTTGCATCAGGGGTCGGGCGGTGGCGCTGGAGCTAAGGTGCCTGCGCTAACCTAGGACGGACCGCGGTTCGATCCCCCGGTTCCCCATATGGTCCCCCATGCCTGCCAGGAGCGACTTCTGAGCGAATAGCCAGGAGTAACCCCTGAGCGTCACCAGGTGTGCCCCCCCCCCAAAAAAAAAGAATGTTTGCATCAAACTATCCTGAACTGTATTGTGAGCTTGTACAAAGGACAGGCCTGGAGAATGCAGTTTCTTTGGGAGGGGACACCCAGAAGTACCAGTGGAGAAAGAAGCATTCAACACCTTTGGAAGGTGGTTGTACAAGTTGTAATTATGGAAAGGGGAGACAGAGATCTCTCTAAGGCTCCCTATACTCATGGTACCCCTTCATTAACAATAGTGCAAACCAAATTGTCTAACAGAAGAGAAATAGAGAGGAGTAAAATGCCTGCCTCAGAGGCAGGTGGGGGGTGGCAGGGGGATGGAAACTGGGGATATTGTTTGTGGCAAATGTGCATGTGTGAAGAAGGATGGTGGACACTCTAAAACTGAAATTTAATCATGAACAACTTTCTAACCATGATATTAGATTAAAAGGAAAATATATAGAATGACTCTCAGGGTTGTCTTCCAGAATTTCAGTTATTTCTTTTTCGGGGGTCACACCCAGCAATGCTCAGAACTTACTCCTGACTTTCCACTCAGTAATCATTCCTGGCAGTGCTCAGGGGATCATATAGGTTGAACTCAGGTCAACCACATGAAAGGCGGGTACCTTCCCCTCTTGTACATCTCTGTGGCCTCAGAGTTCTGCTTCCCTGCTACAAATCAAACCATCTAACTCAGAAGCGATATTCTGTGGGTTTCTAGTTCTGCGGTCTACTAATCTATTTCTACAAGACTGTCCCCGTTATATTTTTACTCTGGATTTAAAAAAATAATTTATTGAAACCATTGTGATATACAATTTCAGATATACAGATATACATTCCCGCCACCAGTGTCGACATCCCTCCACAAATGTTCTTATTCCACTATACTTTGCCTCCTGGCCTGCCAGCATAACAGGCCCATTTTAAGTTTAGGTTGTTATAGTCTCTTGGTTCTATAGTTGTTGACTTTGGCTTGGCTACTTAGTTCTGTCCCCTTTTTCCTCCACCAATGCACCTGAGATCACTTGGTCCCTGCCCACCCTCTTTTTTTTATGTCTTTAAACACCTTGATTACAAATATGATTGTGGGGAGCCGGGAGGTGGCGCAGGAGGTAAGGTGCCTGCTGCCTTGCCTAGGACGGACCACGGTTCGATCCCCCGGTTCCCATATGGTCCCCCGTGCCTGCCAGGAGCGACTTCTGAGCGCATAGCCAGGAGTAACCCCTGAGCGTCACTGGGTGTGGCCCAAAAACAAAAAACAAACAAACAAACAAATACGATTGTGGTTGGGTTTCATTCATGTAAAGAACACCCCCTTCACCAATGCAACATTCTCATCACCAATGTCCCAAATCTCCCTTCTCCCCACCCCACCTCCACCTGCACTCGAGACAGGCTTTCTAGTTCCCTCATTCATTCATTGTTATGATAGTTTTCAATGTAGTTATTTCTCTAACTGTACACATCACTCTTTTTGGTGAGCTTCATGTTGTGAGTTGAGGGCCTTCCACCCCTCCTCTCTTTTGTCTCTTGGAATTATTGTAAAATGTCCTTTATTTTTTTCTTAAAACCCATAGATGAGTGAGATTATTCTGTGTCTATCTCTCTCCCTCTGACTTATTTCACTCAGCATAATAGATTCCATGTACATCCATGTATAGGAAGATTTCATGACTTCATTCTCTCCTGACAGTCGCATAATATTACATTGTGTATATGTACCACAGTTTCTTTAGCCATTAATCTTTTGAAGGGCATCTTGGTTATTTCCAGAGTCTGGCTATTGTAAATAGCGCTGCAATGTATATAGGTGTGAAAAAGGGATTTTTATGTTCCTAGGGTATATCCCTAGGAGTGGTATAGCTGGATCTTATGGTAGGTCAATTTCCAGTTTTTGGAAGAATCTTCATATTTCTTTCCATAAAGGTTGGACTAGACCCCTGCCCACCCTCTTAACTTTTTTTCCTCTCTTCTTAATTTTACAGAAAAATACAATAATATGAGGTAAAACAAAGTAATCCATGTCCCAAAGTTCTTTGAGAAAGGTAGAACCCTTGTTTAAAAGATAAAAAAGAAAAAAATTAAAAAATTAAAAACAAGAAAAAAACAAAATAGGGACTGTGGCAGGTGTTTTTGCATAGGCAGAGCAAAGGTTGGGGAAAGTAGAGAGGAAAAACTTTTGACCTAAATCAGGAGACCCTATCCATGAAGCACCCTGCCATATGACCAACTACAGGCTCTGGACATACTAAGTTGTCTAACCCCAAAGTCATTCTTCATGGTCCCAATAAAAGTTCTTCTCGATTATGGTTGTCACAGTCAGGTTTCTGAAATTATAGATCATGTTTTTGCACTAATTCTAGGTCAAATTTAGAAAGTTAAAGTGTCACAGAGCATCGTCTGGTTTTATTGCACTTTCTATAAGTAAGATATCCTCATTTTAATGTGCCAAGGCAAACAGGAACAAAACCACATGATGTATATGGGAGAAAAAAGAAAACAGCTAAACAATTCCTATAACCTGGTTCTAATATAAACTCAGAATCCAGGAGAAACGTATCTACTAGAATTTTCCACTGAATGAATCCAAAAAAAAAGATGAGAAAAACTGTATCTATATAAAGAAATACACAATAAGTATTATACCTACTAAGAAACTACATCTAAGGAAATATACAAAGGAAATACACATATGTCTTTTGAAATAGTCTGGGAGGGGGATAAAATATGGAGCAGACATGGTCCTGTGGAGTCTGAAAATGGCTCCTACCACCAACCACAGATTAGGATTGAGCGAGTGATTTCTCAGAAACTGAATCTGGGGGCCAGAGAGATGGTACAGTGGTAGGGCATTTGCCTTGCACATGCTGACCCAGGACGGACCTCGGTTCGATACCACAGCATCTCATATGGTCCCCCAAGCCAGGAATGATTTCTGAGTGCATAGCCAGGAGTAACCCCCGAGCATCACTGGGTGTGGCAAACCTCCCCCGCCCCAGAATCCAATAGCAAGCAACAGTCCACATCAAAGGGAGGAGGAGAAATCATCATCAGTGGCCATGGCAGCTTCCTCCTGGGCTGAGGCAAAGTGATCTGGGAAACTATCTTTTTACTTTGGGAGCTGGACGGCAGATGGTTTGGGTGGGGGGAACCTTCTGGTTCCTGATGAATTAAGAACTGAGGGTATTAAGTGTTAAATTGGGAGAAATAATAGATCAGGGGTGAGAAAGTGAAAGACTAGGAAAGGATTTGTAATGTGGTAAGGGGAGAAGGGTTATATATAACAGGAGGAAGGACAGACATTATGTACATTACAGACCGATATCAGACAGACATAGAGGTGATCAAAACATACACTTAATTACAGTTAATACAGACAATGAACATTAATCCATATGTTGCAGTTCAAAAACTGACCCAGGTGAAATGGGTCAGAACACTTAAAAATATAAAGATGGCGAGTCAGATGGATTTTCTAAGCAAATCATCATAAGTGAGGGTAAACGTTACTGAAGAAAGGCTTCCTGAGTTAGATTGTGATAGAGCATTCTTAGAACAATAATAATTTTGAAGTTTTGAACACTAAGCTGTTGAATGGTGGGTTGTGCATTCCAAAACCCCCAGAGAGGGAAAGGTATTCCCATGCCCCTTGCAGGCCTGGCAGCAACTTCGACACAAGAAATAATCCATGCACAGTTGGGAAGGTATAGCAAGCCAGAAAAATAACTGCAAACTGTTCACCCACAAGCCAGCCACTGCACCATGTGGAATCAAGTTCCTAGATGGTAGCTTATCATCCAGGCCTCCCGAGTTGCCTTTATTGAGATAAATAAAGCCCACCCCAAGGGGGGAAAGCCAGATGAGGAGCCAATGGGGTAACATCTTTTTAACAAAAAACCAAAGGAACCAATTGAGAGACATCTAATTAGAAGGCAGTATGAGGACCAATCCAAAGGCCTTTACCAACACTAAACAATGTGGTAATGAACACTGTAAGGAGAATCTATACCATGAAATATCGCCTTGAGTATCCAGGTTCGTTTCCTGGAAGCAAACTTAAATCATGAGCTCTTATTGTCTTTGCTAGTTTTCTACCTTGTGGATCTGTCTAGTGGCTATAATGGCATGTTGAAATCTCACTACTATCACATTTCCATTCATATGTTTGTCTAACTTTGTTAGTAAAAGCCTTACATATTTGCTGGCTTTACATTTTTTGCATAAATGTTAATCAGTTAGTCCTTCTTAGTTTATTGCTCTCCTTATCAATAAGTAGTGTCCCTCTTTGTCTCTAAGTACTTTCTTGAGGTAGAATAAAATTTGTTTTATATAAGTACTGCTGTCCCTGCTTTATTATGTTTTCCAGTGACTTGTATAATTGTTTTCCATCCTTTTCCTCTGAGCCTGTGTCTATCCTGAACTTTTAATTGTGTTTCCTGCATGCAGTAGGTGTATGGGTTTTGCTTCCTAATCTAACCCTGTTACTCTGTGCCTTTTGATTGAAGAGTTTAGTCCATTTACATTTAAGGAAACTATTGGCAGGAAGGGCTGTTCTGGCATTATATCATGTAGGAATGTTGTTGTTACATTTGGCAATTTGGTTTATGTAATTTCTTTTTGAGTAGTTCATATAGGATCAATTTGATTAGTGCAAATATTGCGAGTTCTTTTTGTCCAATAATGTGTTTAATCCTCCCTCCCATGTAAAGGAGAGTTCTTTTCAGTAGTGGACTCTAGTTTGAAAGTTACTTTCATTCAGTAGTTTGAATAAGTCATTCCACTCCTTTCTTGCCTGGATTGATTCAAATGGAAGATTCAGTTTGATTCTTATGATCTTTCCTTTATACTTAAGGTTTTTCTTCTCCTTTACTGTCTTAAAGAATTCCTTAATCTCTCTCTAGTGCATTATTTGTATTATGAAATATCTTGGTGCTGTTCTGTTAGGGGCTATTTTGTTTGGCACTCTTTTTGCCTCTTGGATTTGTAGAGAAGCCTCTTTCCAGATGGTGGGAAAGTTCTCTGCTATTATCTCACTCACTAGTTGTTCTTACCCTTTCCCTTTTTCCTTCCCTTCTGATATTTCTATGAATTGAGATTATTTTTTGTCTTTGTTTATTAAGTACTTTACATTTTCTTCCAATGTTTTGTCTCTCCTTTTTTGAATTCTTTATCACTGCTGATTTGTAATTTGTCTTCAAGTTCATCTATGCAATTGTCTGCCTGTGTAATTCTATTTTTATGTCTTGGTGACATGTTTTTTAGTTCCTTCAGTTCCATTTGTGCGTGTTCTCTCATTTTCTGAAAGAGTTCTTTGAGTTGCTTGAATTGTTCATCTATAGAATGCTTAATTTCACAGGCAAGTGACTCCCAAATTTCTATTGCTAAAACATTAAGTGTTAATTTTAGGTCCTCATCTATGTGGCTCAGGCATTTTGGTGGACTTGGAAATTTGCCAGTATTTCTCTCCAAATCCCCAACTATAGGAGTCTTCCTTAGCTTCCCCATTGATCTTTGCATTTAGTTGTTTGGAATGCTGGAGTATCAGGGTGTTAAGAAAATGATCTATTGAACTGTTTGTATAAAAGTTGTCTAGAGGTATATCTGCTTTAGAGGTTATTTTTCTAAACAGGCAAAGTTATCTAAGTATGATTAAAATATTGTAAACTAGTTCATTGATTTATTTAGCTGGGTTTTGAGCCACATATTTTAAGAGAGAGAAGTGCTAGATCCAATCTGCCTGGAACTTGATGATATAAATTGAAATGTCTTCACACATATGCAGTCATGTCTGGGAGGTTTGGGAAAAGTAGGGTTGATGGGAGGAACCGGAAGTTTTCTGTTCCAGTCCAGACACAGACCTGAATCTGAAATGGCCTCAGGAGACAGAGTATCAGAACTTGGGGTAGAAACTGGGAGGGAGGCTAAGGGAAGGCCCTGTAGACATCCCAGGTAGTGTTTGATGGGAGGGACTGGGATCAGAGGTTTCCTGTTCTCTCCCAGACACAGACTTGAAAACACTCTGGATTTTTTAAAACTATGAGTTAGTTCATACCCAACCAGTCACTAAGGTTCAAACACTCAAAAAAGTATAATTTTTGATATTTTAAGGCCATACCCAGCATAGATCTGGGGAGTCTTATGTGGGAAAAATCAAAACCTGGAGTCCCCCCTCCCATGTAACTTTTCATTTGATAAAATGAGTTTAGATTTACAGAAGAGTAGTGTGACTAGTATTCAAGGGTGTTCCCATACCCCATACCCCAGTTCTAGTATTGTTATTAGCTTATAAGTCCATGCTACATTTATGAGCACTAGAAAAGAATTTTAGCATCATCTTGGTGAGCTTGGTAGTTCCTCTAACTGAAAAATATCTTTTCTTTGTTTTGGAGCCAGGTTATTCCCGGCACTGTGCTCAAGGATCACTCCTGTGGGCTTGGGGAACCAGATGGGGTGCTGGGTATGGAACCCATGTCTGCTGGATGCAATGCAAGTGTATTCCCCACTATACTGTCTCTCTGGCTTTTGAGGTCCTGTTTTGTTGGTCCTGGACCACCAGAAGAATTCTCTGCAGGCAGCGTCTCTGTATCTGGTGGTAATGCAAGACTGGAAGAAATCTAAGGTCAAAATGCTCTTTGTGAAGTCCTCCATCAATGGAGTGGGTAAGAGTTGGGCTTTGCCTAAATATCATCTACATCAGCAGCATTCCTCCATGTGCCTTCCATGCTTACTTCTCTCTTGTTAACAGTGCTAGAATAAACACATAATTCTGGGAAAATATTAGCAGTGTGTGCTGTTTTCTGTCACTTGCCAAGATTGTTTTATAATAAATACCATTTGAAAAAATGCCATTGGCCAACATCCTCAGCAATTACGTTAATATCTCTAGTGAACAAAGTATGGATTGGGAAAGTGTTATGCAAATAGAAGCCAGATATGCCTCTTGTATACACTGATCTTCTTACGTTGATACACAGTATTTAACTGTTTTACCTATTGACTAAAGTTTATGTCATTATTTTTGATATTTACCAAGCAAATATCTTTTAGGAGGGAAGTAAATCTAGCAAAAAGTTTTTTTTAATCTGGGGAGTCCTAAACCAAATGTTTACAATGTGCTTTCATGGCAGAAATTTGTACATAAAATCATATATTATGTTTGTCAAAATTAATCTTCAACAAATCGAAGCATTGGCGATGGGAATGTTGCACTGGTGAAGGGGAGTGTTAATTTTGTGACTGAAACCCAACTACAGTCATGTTTTAAAGACTGTGTTTAAATAAAGATATTACTAAAGAATCAGGCTTACTTGGCTAAAACAGCATGTAAGTTTCAACCATCAGTTCTGTCCTTTTGAGGGACAATTTCTGGCTTCCCCTCTATTGAATCATTGGACCCTATTTCATTGGATCATAAGATGATTTGACTTGTAGTTGTCACCATCATTTCAAGGTCTGAATTTTCAAAGTTATTAATGATCCTTTATCCTCCCCAATGGAACAGCAAATCAACTGATAAATAAGCCACAATGAGCTCTTTCTTTAAACATTCTTATTTTCTCAAATAGTGATCATTTTCACAGTCCTGGAATTGGACATTTGAATAGGAATATTCAATTGAAATAGAATATTTGTTATTTATATGGCTTCTAAAATTTGCTTCTTTCTCTAAACCATGATCATAATTGGTCCTTTTCTCTCAGTCTATCCTGGCACAAAACCTCATCTCTTCTGTTGCACCTTCTAGACAGTTTCTACATGATGTGTGAAGGGTTTGGGGAAAGGGTTTTAACCAAGACCCTGCTGGGTCCATGTCATGGTGTGTTAAAAGGATTTACCAAAAGTAAGAAAGTATAGGAAGACCAAAGTGAGTTTACTGAAAGAGATTATTCTAGTATTCTTATGGGACACTTTATCTGGGCTACTCCAGGTAACGAACTATTTTATTTTTGGGTGAGGGTACACCCAGTGGTGCTCAGGATTTACTTCTGGCTCTGAGCTTTGGAACCACTCTTTAAGGGTCATAGGGGACCATATGGGCTGCTGGGGGCTGAACCTGGGTCAGTTGTGTGCAAGATAAACACCCTACCTGTTGTACTATCCCCCTGGCCCCAACGTACTTCTGCTTTCTATAGTTTAGTTTGTTTGGGGAGGAGTGAGCAGAAGACATAGATCCTAACTGGGGAAATTAAATTGTATATAACCTATTCTAAGGAAATCACATAAAATGATTAGAAATTCATAGAGTTGGGGGTAGAGCAACAGTACAGGTTTATCCCTTACACATGGCAAACCTAGATTCAATCCTTGGCAGTTCATATAATCCCCCAAGCACTGCTAGGAATGGTCCCTGAGTGAAGAACCAGGACCACAGCAGGAGCACTTAGGGGGTACTCCTGGCTCTGTGCTCAGGAATCACTCCTGGCAGGTTGGGGGGACCATACGGGATGCTGGAGATTGAACCTGCTTTG
>PVKC010048894.1:0-10824 GCA_004027635.1 Crocidura indochinensis | reverse complement strand
GATGCAGAGAAAGCATTTGATAAGGTTCAACACCCATTCTTGATCAAAACTCTCAGCAAGATGGGAATGAAAGGAATCTTTCTTTTTTCTTTTTTTTTTTTGGTTTTTGGGCCACACCCAGTGACGCTCAGGGGTTACTCCTGGCTATGCTCTCAGAAGTCACTCCTGGCAGGCATGGGGGACCATATGGGGAACCGGGGGATCGAACTGTGGTCTGTCCTAGGTTAGCGCAGGCAAGGCAGGCACCTTACCTCCAGCGCCACCACCCGGCCCTCATCCTTTCTCAATCTAGTTGAAGCCATCTACCACAAGCCAATGGCAAATATTATCCTCAATGGAGAAAAACTAAAAGCCTTTCCTCTAAATTCGGGTACAAGACAACGCTGGAAAATCCAAATGGATTAAAGACTTTGGTATCAGACCTGACCATAAGGTATATAGAACAACACTTCGGTAAAACACTCCATGACATTGAGACTGAAAGGCATCTTCAAAGAGAAAACTGCACTTTCCAAACAAATGGAAGCAAAGACCAAAAGATGGGAATACATTAAGCTGAGAAGCTTCTGCATCTCAAAAGAATTACTGCCCAGAATACAAGAGCCACCCACTTCGTGGGAGAAACTATTCGCCCAACACCCATCAGATAAGGGGCTAATATCCAAAATATACAGGGTACTGACAGAATTTTACAAGAAGAAAACATCTAATCCCATCAAAAAATGAGGAGAAGAAATGAACAGATGCTTTGATAAAAAAGAAATACAAATGGCCAAAAGGCACATGAAAAAAAGCTCCTTGTCACTAATCATCAGGGAGATTCGAATCAAAACAACGAGATCCCATCTCACACCACAGCATTCATCACAAAGAATGAGAACAATCAGTGCTGGCGGGAATGTGGAGAGAAAAGAACTCTTATCCACTGCTGGTGGGAATGCTGTCTAGTCCAACCTCTATGAAAAGCAATATGGAGATTTCTCCAAAATCGGGAAATTGAGCTCCCATTCGACCCAGCTATTCCACAACTAGGGAACACAAGAATACAATACAAAAACCCTTTGCTCACACATATATTTATTGCAGCACTATTCACAATAGCCAGACTCTGGAAACAACCAAGATACCATTCAACAGACGAATGGTTAAAAAACTTTGGTACGTATACACAATGGAATATTATGCAGTCGTCAGGAGAGATGAAGTCATGAAATTTTCCTATACATGGATGTACATGGAATCTATCATGCTGAGTGAAATAAGTCAGAGGGGAGAGAGCTGCAGAATAGTCTCACTCATCTATGGGTTTTAAGAAAAATAAAAGTCATTTTGCAACAATCCTCAGAGACAATGAGAGGAGGGCTGGAACTTCCAGCTCACTTCACGAAGCTCACCACAAAGTGTGGTGAGTGCAGTTATAGAAATAACTACACAGAGAACTACTATAATCATGTGAATGAATGAAGGAACTGGAAAACCTGTCTGGAGTACAGGTAGGAGTGGGGTGGAATGGAGGGGTATTTGGGAAATTGGTGGTAGATGAATGTTGCACTGGTGAAGGGGTCTTCTTTACATGACTGAAACCTAATCATAATCATATATGTAAACAAAATGTTTAAATAAAGGAAGAATTAAAAAATAAAAATAATTAAAAAATGAAATAAAATCACTAATCTGATTGTCTTTCTTCATTTTTTTAATTTTTTGTATTCTTACCAATGTACATTAAAGCTGACAGTGTAATATTTATTCATTTGCCTTAGGGCTCCCAATTCACTGTTTTTATGCATACACAGCAGTGTTTCCAAATCCATTCTGGTAATTTCTGTAAATTCTCATCCACTTTCTTAATTATATGACAGAAAATTTTATCTTTTGACTTGGAAACCTAAAAGTCTATTCAGTCAGGTACCTCCCAAGTCAGTGGGCAGATCAAATCAGATCCAGAGACAGGATTTAGCTGGTCAGATTCCTTTTAAAGAATCTTAGGTATAATGGGTTTTTAGCAGAGATCCTAATTCTGCTGAATTCTAAAGGTAGGCTGAATCTCTTTTGGACATATTCATTCTTTCTTGAGGAAACAAGAAATACTAATTATTGGGTATTGTGGGAGACAGAGCTGCTTGTGAATTAGGGATTCCAATGAGGAATATTGGGTAGGAGAAAGTGGTTTAGAAATCAAAAGAGAAATTACAAAATTCATTTCCACAATGGGAGCTTCTTTCCCATTCTTTTCAATTTTCCAATAACATTTCTAAAGAATCAGAGGAAGGAAGGAAATAAGAAAGATAGGAGAGAGAAAAGGAAAAAAGAAAGGAAGAAAGAGAGGAAAGAAAGAGAAGAAGGAAGGAAGGAATGTAGGAAGGAAGGAAGGAAAGTAGAGGAAGGGAGTGAGGGAGAAGAAAGAGGTGATCAAGAGGCCTTTGCAGCCCTGGTTAACCTTGAACAGAACAGAGTTTCTTGGGAGATTTTGAACCATCATTACCTTCGTCTCTCTTTATATTTTTAAAAATAATTTCTTTAAGCACTATGTTTACAAAATTGCTTGTATTTGGATTACAGTCATTGAATGAATTCTGCCCATCACCAGTATAACATTTTCACTACCAATGTTTCCCATTTGCCTTTTATCTGCCTCTCCTCTCAGCCTGTTCAACAGGTGTGATGTGAACTTTTATTGAATCTGAACTGAAGTTCATTCTTTTCATGCTTGGAAAGAATGTTCTCTTTCTCCACTGTCCTCTTGAATATTTTCATTCAACTTGAAATTCATGTGGGGTCAGAGAAAAAGAGCGGCAGGTAAAACTCATGCCTGTACCCAGAGACTTCATCTCCATTAACAAACTACTTTATCTCCATTACTAAATTACTCAACAAAGCCTACTGAAGAGATCCCTGAACACAGAGCCAGCATAAGTGCCAAGCACAGCTGGCTGTTTCCCAAAATCCAAAGGAAAAAAAATATCAAAATTACTACCATTTGCAATAGTCTTCCTTTGAACATAATACTGTTATTTGATCTTCCTGCAGTTTGACTTGTGAATAATATTGGAAACACCTTTCACCTCTTTTCTATATGCCTCCCATATCAAATTAAGGACTTGTCTTGGAGTTCCCCTTTTCTGGATGACTTCAAGCAGCATGAAGTGAGAGACCCAGACTTGCATCCAAGCTGGCAGCAAATGTTTATGACTGGGGCAAAATTTGTTCTTGCTTTCTCGTGCCAATTGAGAGTCACAAAAGTGCCTAATAAGGCCTATGCCAAGAAAAGTGTAAAAGAATAAAGCATTGTTACTGCTCCTAAGTACCCAGTATTTTATGAAATAATTGACCAATATAGGTACCAGCATCAAATGTACCAAATTATTCAGAAAAACAATGAATCAAATGTCATAGCAAATCCCTGGAACCTATTCAAAATAGCTTCACTCATTCCACCTCAATGTCCTGTTGACTTTTTGAATAGTTTCCTTTTTTGTTCTGGCTGTCTTGTTAAGAATGTCAAGAATCTCTTTCTTCTTCTCTACTCTTTTGTTCTTTTGCCTTTGTTTAGTCCTCAAATCCCAAAACTCTATCAGAATAGGACCAGATTTTGTGTTCTCTAAGGTGTACTTTTATTATACTGGACTAAAGAATAGAAATAATGTCACAGGACAACTTAACCCATTACAATTTCTTAAATAAAAAGTCTTAGATACCCCTCCCTTCCATTCTAAAGCAATCCTTAGATAAAAGAAGGAAGGAGGTCTCTCTTTCAAGCTGTACTACAGAACCATGATAATTAAACAATTAGTTTCTGGAATAAAGGCAGACTCTCAGATCAATGGAATAGAGTTGAATTTCTTGAGAGAGCCTCTCAGTCATATGATCAATTAATTTTAGGTAAGGAAGCCAAAATTATGAAGTAAAGAAAGGAAAGCCTCGTCAACTGGTGGTGTTTGGAAAACTACATGCAAAAAAAAAAACAAACAAAAAAATAAAGTCAGATCTTCTAATCTCTTGTTCAATAATCAAATCAAAATAGACGAAAGACTGATATCTTTTGGAAATGTAAGCAGAATTCTCCATGGCACTGAGGCTAAAGGCATCTTCAAGAATAAAAAAAGCACTTACCAAGCAGTTGGAAACAAAGATAAACAAATGGGGTTATATTAAATTCAGAAAAATCTGCACTTCAAAGGAAGCAGAGATCAGGATGTCACTGTTAGTATGTCTGGAACCTAAGGATCAAGGTTTTCTCTGCATTTTAATCATCCCTTGGGCACATCTCTTACCTCTGCCTCAAGTTCTGTAATTTGTCGAGTCAAAAAGAACCCTGAGCCCAGTGATAGGAATTGTGTCATCATGAATCAGAGGCATTCGGTAGTGATAAAAGAAAATGTAGTTGTCATTCACAAAAAATCAGTAAGAGGTCCAGTTGCTGAGATTTCCTTATGATCCCTGGTCACCCTACACCTCTGCATCTCCAAAGAACATGCAAAGCACCTCCAAAGCACCTCCAAATCTCAGGAGTACTTTGTAAGACATAGCAGATCACTTTCAGTCATTCCAAGCGACACTGCAAGATAGTTGAGTGCTGGAATCATCCTGGTGTCCTTCAAAGTGAGGTGTGGTGACCAGAAGCCATGAAATATGGGGCTTTATGGTCTGGGCATTTTCTATGGGTCTACATCAGGTCATTCCATGCATTAATTTGTGGAGCTTTGCACTTATATATTTGTATGTGTATTATTATTCTTAGGTTTAAGCAAAGCACTGTCCCTGGCTCAAGAAATTCAGAGCCTGTAGCCTTGTCCAGACCTACCTGGAACCAGAGATATGTAGCTTCTCCAGACTGGAACAATTTTCAACCTGTTGCCAGAGAAGTATCTTTAGTTACCTGGCTGTCAATAATGAATGTCAATACAGAAGGGAAGCTGGTTTAGACACTCCTCAGTGCCCATCAATGCAAACTTGTTTAAATAACCCCTCTTATCTTTCCCTGCACCCTTTACTAAGGCCAGTCCAGTTGCTGGTGGTAAGTCATGTGCAGAAGTGAGTGGTTAAGTAAGATCTAGAGCTGGAATAAGAACTCAAGTATGAAACAAATACTGTAGTCATGAGTGAAATTCTGTAAAAAAAAAAGATTTATTAAAGCAAAAAAGGGCTGAAAGAACACATATTTCTTTTTGGATTTGGAGGACAATCCCAGATGTGTCAGTGCTTATTCCTGGCTCTGCACTCAGGGATCACACCTGATGTTCCTAAAAGGATCATATGTGGTGTCAAGGATTAAAGGTCAGCCATTTGTAAAGCAAGTGCCTTAACCCCTTTTCTATCTTTCCAGCCCAATGGAGCAAATATTTATTATATGATTCCAAATAATTGAGTAGCTGAATCCCCTGGAAGGTGGGTCTTATTTATTCTCTTCACCAAACACCTTCACCCCTATATAAAAGTTAAACCTAGTTACTTATTTCCAAAGATGTAGTATAAAAGATAAAGCAAATAAAGCACAGTAACTTTGGAAAAGAGTTTGACAAGCACCACTTGTCCTGATATCAAGTTCAACATGACCGTATAAAATCAATTTGATATCATAGAGGTGAGAAAGAAGGACAATGAGTCTTGCTTTATTTATTCTGTCTATAGGGTGCTCAGCCAGGGAGGAAATTTTGAACTCTACTCTCTTTTATTTATCCTTGAACCAATACGTTTAGAAAAGTACCCAAACAACAGAATATGTGTGCTCACGCGCACGCACACACACACACACACACACACACACACACACACACAAATGCTAGCTGGATAAATGCAGGAATTTTTTCACACATGGTCACAATGGAACCTTCTTCACCAAACACAGTTGACTTCCCAGTCTCTAGCCATTCACAAGCACAATCAATGATGCTGGTCACTGCTGCAAGGAGGAAGAGATACGTTCAGTTAGGGTCGCAGATTCGGGTGATGGAAACTTCGCCCACAGCCTGGAAACCCGCGGGACATTCTTGGTGCCTTTTCAGCCCAAAAGGCCCCAGGGAATGCCCAAATACCCGTTTAGAAATTGAGCAACAAGAAGGTTCTACCCTTTCTGAGCTTCGAACTCAGGACCTTCAGATTATGAGACTGATGCGCTGCCTACTGAGCTAAGAGGGCCACCGAGGACTGATTTTCACATTTTCGGTAAAGTAATAAATACTCGTTTTCATTCACTCCTCCCTTCCAGTTTTCCTCCTAAAAATATACAGTCGATGTGGCTAGACTGCTCTTGCATATACTGAGTGGGACCCCAAGAGCTCATCCCGGACCCTTGGAGAGGTGCCTTCCAAATCCAAGTCCAGCACCTGCCCTTTCTGTCTGCACCATCAAAGCACTCCACTTACTTGCCTCCTCCTTTTCTTGCACACTCATTTTCTCTGCACAAAGCACGCCATTTCGGGGCTTTAGTTCCCAAAGAGCGGGGGCGGCTACAGGGAATTTCACTTCACTGTTACCCAATTGCAACTTTTAGTCCCATTCCGCAGTCCTCTTTCCAGGACTGGGCTGCAATTGGACTGGGGTACAGGATGAAACGAAAAAAGAGAAATGAAGAATGTCCCTTCTTGCCAAACCTTCCCTGTGGGTAGAATCAAATTTGGCTGAACGATGAACAGAACGTTGCATCTATTTGTTTTTCCCTTTCCTGAGTTGGCCAAATGGAGAAGTAAGGTCCGAAGAGTAAAATCTGGAGATTGTGGGTATCGATCCCACCACCTCTCGCATGCTAAGCGAGCGCTCTACCATCTGAGCTAATTCCCCATCATTTAAACTGACCAAAGGAACCAATCAGGTCTCCGGGATTCTCCTCCTGTCCACCTTGAACCCAGCAGGCTGGTAGACATTTAATGCAGAACAACACTAACAACCCTTTTCACCACCTTCCCAACAGTCATCTGAGCCTCCTCTTTCTCTCATTCCTGCTTCCTAATGGCTCTAGAAGGGAAGCAGGCAGGGCAACACCAGGAATGAAGGGTTCAGGGGGAGGTAGGATTCCTGAAGTAAGGGTATAATAGTTCAGCTCTCCTCATTAATGACTTTGGAGTTCAAAATTGAACTTAATATTGGATCCTAAACTGAACTTTCCTGTGACTAAATTTAGTCTAAACTAGAAAAAAAATTGCTTTGTATTTTCTTTCCCAGGGGGGCAAGAATTGTAAGTTCAGTGTAGCTTAATAGAAGGGTAAGAGTTCAAATGGTCCCCCGGAAATTGTGTTTAGTTTTTAAAGACAACATCCTATATTCACTCAACCTTGACTATGGAGGTTAGGCTTTATCAAAACCTGATTTCGGGCCAAAAAGTCTATGTGCATTGTACTGTAGTGAATATGATCATGGGATGGATTGAAGAACGATCCAGTCCTTCACTCCTCATATAATATTAATATCCTTTACTTAAGTTGCTCTATAAGAAAAGGATCATGGAAGTTACATGCTTTAGCACAATTTTGAAAAAGTATACTTAAAATATATTTTAATTTAATTTTATATCTGTGGAGGTCCCAAAAGAACCACTATTGAGTGTGGAGAAAAAACATCCCACCAAATAGATTGGCACATGAAAGGGAGAATTAGTCTTCGTTTTAAAATTGTCAAGGTGACTTTTAATGATAAAATCCTAATGTTAGGGTTAGAACTATTCTGTGTACTAGATTTGTATTCAATATCTGTTTCCAAAGAATATTGATTCAAACAGCAAAATAATTCCAAAAAAGACATACTGGAATATGTCCCTCTTACAAAATTCAGGCTTTGTATAACCATCAGAAGTTGGTAAAAGTTCCAGGAAAATGACCAACCCTTCATGTCTAATCCTGTGAGTTAGATATTAATGATTAAAGAAATAATTATGTCAGAACCCACAGTAAGGACAATTACAGATGTGCTTATGAACTGCTTGAGTGTTATTTTCCATTTCTCAGAATCCTCTTTTTATATGGCAGCTCACATGGACTCCAGTGTCACTAACTATACAATCTTTAAAGTAATATGTGTCAGAATCAGGCCTTTGCTGAGCAGGCAAGACTCTGACACAATCATTTTCTTAAAATCTATTTTAAAGAGCAGGGAGAGTAGAGAGGCTAGGGGGTCTAGGGGGTCTTATGATAAATTTCTAGGTTGAGAGAGAGAGTGGTGAGATGTGTGTAAGGTGAGATAGAGGGCCAGGTAAAAGAAACAGGCAAGAGAAGCAAAACTATAAAACTATCCCAGAAAATACAGCCAAAGTCTGTAGAAAACCAGCAGCAAGTTTAGCAGTCCTCCGCTCCCCAACTGCCTGCACTCCTCATTCTCACTGGGGTGGAGGCTTTAAACCCCAGCCAACTGCCAACCAATGACCATTAGGGCCTTTTTAAAGGGCGGATCCCTTTTATGGGTGCTACTGGGGTCTTACAGGGTGTTATAGTAATGTAGGCTAAGAAAAACTCAGGATGAGTGTGTTTGAGTTAGAAAGAATAATCCTGCAGCTGTGCTCTGCTGAGATCTCTGGACTGAGGGGCCTTTCTTCCTGTGATTCTCTCTTTGCTCAATTCTTGGAGTCCCATAAGAGATCAGACCCCTGGGAATTGAACCCAGAAATCACTGCATTCTAAAACTGCCAGCAAGCAAAGGAGTGAGTAAGTACTGTGAGGCTTCCCAATTGGAGAGCTGCTTGCTTTCCTGTGGGAGACTCCACCCAGCTGCGCTCTGCTGAGATCTTTGGACTGTGGGGCCTTTCTTCCTGTGCTTCTCTCTTTGCTCAATTCTTGGAGTCCCATAAGGCCCCTGCGCAAGGATGACACGCAAATTCGTGAAGCGTTCCATATTAAAAAAAAAAAAGAGAGAGATCAGAGCCCTGGGAATCGAACCCAGAAATCACTGCATGCTGAAACTGCCAGCGAGCAAAGTAGTGAGTAAGAACTGTGACGCTTCCCAATTGGAGAGCTGCTTTTTTTCCTGCGGGAGACTCCGCCCAGCTTCGCTCTGCTGAGATCTCTGGACAGAGGGGCCTTTCTTCCTGTGCTTCTCTCTTTGCTCAATTCTTGGAGTCACATAAAAGCCTGGCCGCTCCGCTTCGCTTTGCGGCCGC
The DNA here is from genome assembly GCA_004027635.1 of Crocidura indochinensis. Taxonomy (NCBI): domain Eukaryota; kingdom Metazoa; phylum Chordata; class Mammalia; order Eulipotyphla; family Soricidae; genus Crocidura; species Crocidura indochinensis. The sequence goes on along the minus strand of PVKC010048894.1, from coordinate 1,739 downwards.
GCACTCTTTCAAACCAATAAACCCCATCACAACACACAGGAAAAAACACACTACTAGAGCAACAATGCGGAAACCCGTAGACAAACACTAGGCACCCAGAATGAAGATGATGACTTGGACGACCTTAAAAATCACAACCCTCTGCTTAACCTCTTGGATAAGGACCTTAAAATAGAAATATGGAATATGTTTGCAAAACTCCAAGAAAGCATAGATCGATCTGAACAGAACACAAAGACAGAACTCAGAAAACTTCAAACTGAAATAGCAGGCCTGAAAAACATGGTAGCTCAACTGGAAACCTCAGTGGATGCCCTCAACAGCAAGGTAAGAGCAGCAGAGGAGAGAATCGGACTACTGGAAGATGAAATGCAGAAAAACTCAACACAGAAGAAAAAATGGGAAAAGAACCTTAGGACAAACGAGCAGGCAATGGAAAAAGTACTCAAGGAATGTGAACAGATGAAAATAGAAGTCTTTGATAAACCCAAAAGAAACAACATAAGGATCATTGGAGTCCCAGAGACTCAAGTAGAAGAGCAACAGGAAGAATCAACTGTCAAAGACACCATCAAAGATATACTACCAGAGTTAACGACTACATGCAATCAAATCCTGCATGCCCGAAGAGTACCAGCCAAACGAGACCCAAAGAAAAACACCCCCAGACACATCCTCGTTACAATGACATATCCCACAGATAGAGATAGAATACTGAATGCAGCAAGATCAAAAAGGGAAATTACATTCAAAGGAACATCCCTAAGACTTACAGCAGACATGTCACAAGAAACTCTCAAGGCCAGAAGACAGTGGTGGGATATTGGGACAAGACTGAAAGAAATGAATGCCTCACCGAGAATACTGCACCCAGCCCGACTCATGTTCAGGTACCAAGGAAAAATACACAGCTTCATGGATAAACAACAGCTTAAAAACTTCACAGATGATAACCCACCCTTAAAGGAAAACTGACAGGTCTATTCTAAGACAAGAGAGACCAACAAACACAGGAAACTTATCTACAAAGATGACATTAAATCCTATGGCAATCATCTCCCTCAATGTTAATGGGCTAAATTAATTAAAAGTACCACAGAGTGGCAGGGTGGATCAAAAAGTTGAATCCCACCTTCTGCTGCCTACAAGAAACACATTTGAATAGTCAGAACAAACATAGACTAAAATCAAAGGCTGGAAGAAAATCATCCAAGCAAACAATACCCTCAAAACGCTGGGGTGGCCATATTAATATCTGATGATGCCAACTTTCTACTCAGAAAAGTTGTAAGGGACAAAGATGGACACTATATTCTAATCAAGGGATATGTGCAACAGGAAGAAATCAGACTATTAAACATATATGCACCCAATGAGAAACCAGCAAATTATCTACTACAGTTACTGACAAATCTGAAAGAAGAAATCAATGATGACACAATAATTATGGGAGACCTCAACATGGCCCTATCAACACTTGATAGGTCAACCAGACTGAAACCCAACAAAACATATAGCCCTGAAAAGAGAAATGGAAGAAAGAGGACTAGTAGATGTATATATGACACTCCATCCCCAAAATCCTGGATACACATACTTCTCCAATGTACATGGGTCATTCTCCAGGATAGACTACATGCTGACACATAAAACATACCTCCATAAAATCAAGAGGATAGAAATCTTGCAAGCTACCTTTGCCGACCACAAGGCTCTGAAATTAGATGTGAACTACAAAG
>PVKC010048893.1:0-10817 GCA_004027635.1 Crocidura indochinensis | reverse complement strand
GAAAATTCATATTATTTTAACAAAAGGCTGGACTAGTCTGCATTCCCATCAGCAGTGAATGAGAGTCACTTTCTCCCTGCTTCTATACCAACACTTGTTCTTTGTGATGTGTGCTAGTCTCTGTGGTGTGAGATTATATCTCACTGTTGTTTTGATTTGCATATAACTGATGATTAGTGATATGGAACATTTTCCCATGTGTTTTTTGACCATTATCTGTATATCTTCTTTGAGGAAATTTCCGTTCATTTCTTCTCCCCATTTTTGGATGGGGTTAGATGTTTTTTCCTTGCTAAGCTCTATCAATGCTTAGTACATCAGACATTAACCCCTTGACTGATGGTTATTGGGTAAATAGTTTCTCCCATCCCATGACTAATCTTTGTATCCTCGTTAATGTTTCCTTTGAGTTGCCTTATTGAATGTGTCTGCCCTTGTTTCCCCTGATGATTCCAGAAGCTGGGAAATGTTGAGGATGAAAATAATATCAATGCTCTTGCACTTAATTCCTCACACAAAAAACACTGAACACAAGACTATGGGAAAAGAGGAGCTTTATTTGCTACAACAAATAGAGACAAGAGAGAGGGTCAAACCTCAAAATCCAAGGATCCCTACCTTCCTTAGTAAGGTTCAATACTTAAGAACTTAGGAATAAGTCTACTTTCACAATAAGTATATTATGGTGTGAATTCTTTTCCTGCTTTCATTCATTATTTGATACTTTTTATTATTCAACATACCAGTAAAGTCATACATTAAAATTTTATATGCAATTTATATGTATTGTATATGCTATGTCTACGTGTTATATAATATGTATTATATTGAAATAATTAAGAACATGCAATAATAAAATTATTAATATTAAGATACACTGTGTTTAGCATGTACAACTATAAAGAATACAGGTTCTTTCAGGTTGAGAGAAAATGAGTGAGCTAGCTCACAATTACACTATGCACTCTGAGTTTCTATCAGCTTCTGTCACGTATCAATCTCACCACGGTGAGCAAAAAAAATAAAGCATCAAAGGAAAATAATTAACATATTATAATAAAAATAAACTACACTATTTACACTATACTTTGTTGAGTAAGGAATAAAAAAATAAATAACAGATATTTGAAGCCCAACATAAACATATTCCAAGAGACATCTAATAAACCTAGAACTTAATTATGAGTTGAGTTTTAATTGGTATTAAGAAAAACGATCAGGTGTCAGTTGTTAAAGAATACATAAACGAAAAGTCAGACAACCCTCAAAAAAATCTAGGAAAAACTTCATCAATATTTACTACCAAACAAAACTAATGTCCCAAAAGTAGACATTTAAATTAATGATTTTAATGTTTTTTCCCTCAGCAAATTAAAATAATCTGTGTGATAAAAATCACATTTTGCTTTTTTATTAAGGAAACATTGCATTGCCTAAAATATTTCTTTAATTTTTAAATAGCTATGTTCAATATTTCATTGCCATGAAGTCCCTATTTTGGTCAATGCCTTGCAGCAACATTCTATTTCTAAAGGGAAAACTTTTTCTTTCACAAAGCATTTCCCATTTACCAATGGTCTAATATGACTAATCAGACCATTGAAATTAGCGTGGTTATATTTTTTGCTATTTACCACCAAAAGCATTCACAAAACTATGCAAATATTAAGTTTTAGGTGTTTTGAAGATATAAATTTGCGTGTGTTGCTGTAGTAAAAGATCCTAGACATGTACATCCTAGACATCATAAAGTGAGATCTAATTGACCAATATTATAAACATACAAACCACTAGCAGAAAATACTGTTCAGAAATCTATCTAAAATCCATCCCTGATGCTGGAAATATAGATCAGTGGTAACACACTGGCCTTTCATTGATGAGGCTCTGATTTCAATCTCTGGTACTACACATACAAAATAATGTATTAATAATACAAGTTCCTGATTGGCCAGATGCTATTTATTTATTTATTTATTTATTTATTGTTTTCTAAATGCCTGTGCTTTTATTTGGCACAACAAATCACACATTAAACTTAAAGTTCATGATTTTCCCCAATAATTAAAAATGTGCCTGTTACATAGATACAACTAAATATATATATGTATATATTTGTAGTTGAGGTTTCAATCCTTCCAATAAACAATCATGAGCCTTTTCTGTGCTGACATCCTGATATTTATTTGTCCTAATTTTTGTCCAAGAGAATTACTATGTAGATGATTTATAACTATAATATATGATGAAACAAGCTTCCCAAATGAATGGAAACTCTTCCGAAAGAATACCACTATGCAATATGGTAACCATTAAATCTGTGTCTTATAAATGATTAAAATGGAGTTAGTCTAGCTTCACATGTGCTATTTGACATAGCAATATATATATATATATATATATATAGTCTATCAGACTTAAATCATTCATCTATATGCATCCACATATATTCTTTCAAACTAGAAGGAAAAGGAATGTTTTTCATTAACCTCTAGGTTAAGAACAACTAGAGTTAGCACTCTAGGGGCACAAAGTTCGTAAAAGGTTATAGGAATAGAAATCTTTTTTTCCTCTGGCTTCTGTCTATATTGTCATTATGCATTGATTTTATATAGTGTATCTCCTCTAAGTGGTGTCTTAAAATCTGAACTCATTCAAATGTTAAAATAAATAAAAGATTTCAGCTTTTTCTGCAGTGGAAGTTAAAACCACTAAACTATGGAAATACAGGTTTTACAGAAAAATAATAAATGATTATTTTTATTTGATGTATATTATTTTAAGCATAATTATTATACATAAAATATAATACAAATTTTATTTATATAATTAGTTTCCCCAAAAAACTAACATTTATTGGTAAATAAAGTCAAAATTAGGTAAATATTTTCTAGCTAGTTTTGGTTACCTGCATAATGGGTTAATCATAGAAGTAATTCCTGTACATACATTTCTTTTGTCTTTACTACCCTTTTGATGGTAGATTTCATATAGAATCAAATAAGATAATACTCAAAGGTTTACATTCTGGCCACTCCTGAAGTTCAACATCACATTGTTGACATTTGTGCACTTAAACTGCTCAATTAGCTTTGGCCTTTGATTTTCATTAATGAATATTTCTGGCATTCAGAATCAAATTGTTCTAGCTAAAAATAATTATCAAACTCGGACAGCTAGCATACAAGGATAAATTTAAGGTACTTCTTTGTACATGGACAGCCCTCGCTTAATTGCCAGCACTCTATAAAGTCTGCTTAGTATTGCCAGGAATGACCCCGATGTACAAAGCCAGGAGCAAGCTTTGAGCAATGTTGACTAATCCAAAGAATAAATTTAAGAAAATCAAACAGGATTACTCAGTTGGATGATTGAGCTTAAGTTACTTAATATTTCTATTCAGAGGAAAATAAAATTGTCCTGAGACTTTCTATTAAATTTTTAAACTGAAATTATTCATTTAATTTTTGTTAGGAAATACGTTTAAAATAGTAATGATATTGCATATCTACCACAGAATTAACATGATCCTCAACCATTATCCCTATGTCATCTCTGTGTTTACGTTTTATTATTCTTATTATTTTAAAGGTTATAATTCTAATTGAAAGTTATGGGAACAAATGAAATGCAGCAAAAGAATACTATTATGAAGTTGATTGCAAGCTATGTGATTAAAAGCATATTTAAAGTTTTTACGGAAATTCCTACATTTTCTTTAATGTAAAGCTCCTATAGGAATAGTAGTAGTTAAAAAGGAACTCCCACAAAAATCACAAAAAAAGATATTTCAAGTAAAGCCCCACAGAATACTTACTTTTACATTTTACTTCTAGAAGTAAAATATATGATATAACAAACATACTGAATGAAATGGACATTCAAACAATACTTTATTCAACAAAATTCTCATTTGAATTTGATGGTACAACTCAAAACTTCACTGACAAGAAATTCTTGGTCACTAAACTAGTAATATAAGATGCAGTATATGGTCTCGTATAAAAAGGTAAAGAAACAAAGGTTAAATACAGAAATATACTGAAACCTCACAAAAATATGGTATGAAATTCCTTGATTTTAATTATACGGCTCTGGTCCTGACAGCAGGCAGATAGCAGGGGTGTGCGGAGCAGTATCACTTACCTCCACCGTCTCCTGATGCTGAGTGGTGCTAGGTAATCACAGCATCCCTGTCCTGGCCCAGCCTCTTCCCTCCCATCATAGCATTTGATATTATTGAGGGCACGTTAAGCGTGCATCTCTGCTGCTCCTCTTCTGCACCACTGCATTGGGAGGAGACAGCTGTGAGGAAAAAGAGAAGTGCCTACAGAGGGGACACTGAAAAATAATAATAAAAACAATAAAGAGAAAAAAGGGAAAAGGAAAAAAAGACACAGAGGACAGAGAGGGCTGGAGTAAGAGAGAGGGCTTGCAGTGTGACTGTACTAGGAATCGGGCTTACAAGCCTGTGTGAAAATGAAGGTAACACCCAAAATGTTAACAGAATGTTAGCAAAATATTATCAAAAGGTAACAGCCCAAATGTGCAGACACTTTGCACTTGAGGTTCAGGAGCAAAAATCTCATTAAACAGGTAAATTAAATATTTCAATTAGCAATTAATTTTCACAAATATATTTTACATTGTTAAGTGAAAAGTTCTTCTTTTCTTCAGACCGACAGCTAACTGCATGATCCTGTATATAGCATTAAGAAAAGAAACAATGAGGAGCCGGAGTTGTGGCGCAAGCAGTAAGACATCTATCTGCCTTTTAGGCGCTAGCCTAGATGAGACCATGGTTGGAATCCCTGGCGTCCCCTATGGTTCCCCAAGCCAGGAGCGATTTCTTAGCCAATAGCCAGGAGTAATCCCTGAGCGTCACCAGGTGTGCCCCCCCAAAATAACCAAAAAGAAAAAATAAGAAAAGAAACAATGTATGCAGTGCTATATTTGTTTTAAATGTTGCAATGGTTTTGAGGCTCCCAGGTTTCTTTCCTCTTTAGAAACGAGTCTAAATGACTCTTATGTCTTAAAGGTTGCAGACACCTGGAGCCTAAACTCACCAATATAAAAGGCACAGAATGACTAAAAGGATAAGAAAATTGAAACTACCCTTCTGCTTACAGGAATGCACTAAAACTATTGTGAAAATCACAGCTCAAAGTTAAAGACTGGAAAAAGTCATGCAAACAAATAGTAAGCCAAAAATAATGAAGACTGGGGACAAGAACCATACTTCAGTGGGTAGGACGTTTGCCTTGCATTCAGTCACCAGTTTTCAAACCCTGCTATCCCATATGTTTCCTGAGCATCAACAAGAGGAATTTTAGAGTGCAGAGCCAGGATTAGTCCCTGAGCAGAACTGGGTATGGATAATAAACTAAAACGAAAAAGATGAGAACTGCCATGCTTTTCATACAATCTGAAAATAATAACGAGTTTAACATTATATAATGATCAAAGAATAAATACACCAAGAAAACTCAACGTATACAAACCAAGTGAAAGAATATCAAAATAAATAAATGCATACTAGCAGCATGAAATAACATCAAGAATAAAATATTTAATATCAAACACTCATCTTTGACTATTTCAACTCCATAAAATTAATAACAAAGCAGTACTCTTAGAGTAAAAAATAAAAGAAATATCTATATCTTTAGAAATTTTCATCCCCCCATAGCTAACTAATAATTATTCTTCAGTGCTCTTGAATCTAGTATAGTAAACATTCTAAAAAATAAAGCAAGCCTTCATATAATCAAATAATCATTAAATATTCTATTAAACTGTAAAGCTGGAAATAATCAAGAATTTAAAAACCATGGTATCAGGGTCAAGAAAGCTAGTACTGTGGGTAGAGCATTAATCTTTCACAGACCTGATCCAAATTTGAAACCCAACATCCCATATGATCTCCTTTTTTTTTTTTTTTTTTTTTTTTTTTTTTTTGTTTTTGTTTTTTTGGTTTTTGGGTCACACCCGGCAGCGCTCAGGGGTTACTCCTGGCTCCATGCTCAGAAATTGCTCCTGGCAGGCACAGGGGACCATATGGGGCACCGGGATTCGAACCGATGGCCTTTTGCATGAAAGGCAAACGCCTTACCTCCATGCTATCTCCCGGGCCCCCCATATGATCTCCTGAACTCTTCCAGAAGTATTCTTCCAAATCTTCAAAGATAATATCTTCCTACCCTTCTCAAGCTCCTCCAGGAAGTGGAATACTTTTATTTTCTATAAGTCAACATTATCCTATTACCACAAGCGGACAGAGACATGACTAACAAAAAATGCCAGGTCTATATCCCTAATAAACACAGAAATATATATTCCAGGGGCCGAAGAGATAGCATGGAGGTAAGGCGTTTGCCTTTCATGCAGAAGGTCATCAGTTCGAATCCCAGCGTCCCATATGGTCCCCCGTACCTGCCAGGAGCAATTTCTGAGCATGGAGCCAGCAATAACCCCTGAGCACTGCCGGGTGTGACCCAAAAACCACACACACACAAAAAGAAATATAGATTCCAACATAATGGAATAAAATAATATCACTTAGATGTAAGGATGGTTCAATTATACACAAATGAATTAATGTGATATACAAAATTATTAAAAAAGAACAAAAACCACATAATCATTTCCATGAGTGAAGAAAACATTGATAATATTTAACATTTATTTTTTAAATTCTTATTTTTTAATCTTTAACAAAATTGGAATTGAAAAAAATATCAGTATTATCAAGGCCATATACAGCAACAAGCCCAAGCTACATCATCTATAATGGGAAAGGAAAACAAAAGATTTCCTCCATTGTCAGGTACAAGACAAGTTTGTTCACTTTGACTGCTATTACTTTATATAATCTTTGGACTCTTTACCACAAAAATTAGAAAATAAAATCAAGGGAATCCAAATTAATTAAGAAGTCAAGCTATCATTATTTGTAGAACTTAATATTGCACATAGAAACACTGTAAAGGCTTCAATAAGTTCATAAAATACATGTATACATAAAGTAACAGTCTACAAAAACCAATGCACAAAAACTATTGCTTTCTTAAATGTAAATAATATACAAGGGTGGGTTTTTTTTTGTCCTGGTTTTTGTCAAACCCAGTGTTACTCAGTGATTATTCTGTCTCTGTGCTTAGGAATCACTCCGGGCTTATTGGGGACCATTTATTTAGTGAAAATTTACATCATTTATGAAAAAATAAAATATACATAATGGAATATACTCCTTAATCTTAGGTTGAAAGAATCAGCATTCTGGGGGCTGGATGGTGGCGCTGGAGATAAGGTGCCTGCGCTAACCTAGGATGGACCGCGGTTCGATCCCCCGGTTCCCCATATGGTCCCCCGTGCCTGCCAGGAGAGACTTCTGAGCGAATAGAGTAACTGAGCGTCACCGGGTGTGGCCCAAAAACCAAAAAAAAAAAAAAAAAAAAAAAAAAAAAAAAAAAAAAAGAATCAGCATTCTTAAAATGATTTACATATGCAACACAATTCCCATCAAAATCTTCATAGTATATATAAGAGCATACAAAAAGTTTTTCTGAAAGCTATATGGGACCAAAATACTACCAGAATAGTTGAGAAATCCTAATTAAAAAATAAGATGGTATGCATTACATTTCCAGATTTTAATCTCTACTACAAAGTCATAGTAATCAAAACCACATGGTACTGGAATGAAAACAAACTTAGATCAATAGTTAGGAAATGAGAACCTAAAGATGAATTCTCGAAAATTAGGAAATTAATTTATAAAAAGCATGAATACCTTTTGCATGAAAGTCTTCTTCATGCAAAAGGTAATTAAATATGGATTAAATGCCTTAATATTAAACCATTTCTCAGCTAAGATAAAAGTTGAATTCTTGCAATTTTCTTCAAAATGGATGGAAATGGAGGAAGTTGTAAGTTAAGTGAATAAGAAAAACAATATAAAGCATTGTTGTGTATATAAACATTATTATGTTATTGACCCTACCCTTATCTGCGATTGTGCCCTACCCTAGGGTGTGATCTGGCATTCTGCCCCCACCTTAGGGTGGTACCTGATTCTGTTTCCACCATTGTGTATTACCTAATTCTGGGGCATAAAAAACAAGCATCTGTGGAAGGGAGGAGGCTTTTTTCTTCTGCCGTTTTCTTCGGCCGCATTCACCTCAGAACCCCTAGTTGAGCAGGGTGGCAGAAGTGTGCTCTGAGCTGGAGGGGAAAGACCTTATTCTTCATCCCTCCATCAGTCAACCTCTTCAGGGGCTGGATTGCATCAAAGCATCTCACACATATGTGGAATGTAAAGAGAAAAGGGATAAGTTGATCCTAATATAAACAAACATTCAATGTGGTTAATAGAATTACTATATGGCAATGGCAAATGGGATAAATAAAAAAGGTGGGGACTTTAAGGCAATGATGGAGAAATTTTGGCATTCTGGTAGTGAGGTGTTGAACATAAAGAAATGGAACATAGGGGCCTGCCATGTGGCGCTAGAGGTACGGTATCTGCCTTGCAAGCACTAGCCAAGGAAGGACCGTGGTGTCCCATATGGTACCCCCAAGCCAGGGGCAATTTATGAGCACTTAGCCATGATTAACCCCTGAGCATCAAATGGGTGTGGGCAAAAAAAAAAGAAAAAATGAAATGGAACATAAATATAATAGGATTGGTACTGTTATAATGAAATAATATATACAAATAAATGTGTCTATTTTACATTTTTAATTTTACTTTTCTATGATATTTTACATATCCTTTAGTTTTGGCATTGCCTTATATACTGTAATTGTACATATATTTATAGTATATATACTGTATATACTATATATATAAATATATATACATAGTGATCTATTGCTATCTCAAGTATTTATAACCAGATATGTCTGTCTATACATACTGAAAAATCACATTAAAGCAAGTTATTTAGATGATGGCCAGGAATGGATTCAATGGTCATATAATACATGTTTTACATGTATGAGGCTCTGAGCTTAGTGAAACTGAGTATTTAAAACACTTTTTGTAGTGATTTCAAAGCAAAAATTTCCAAAATCTTCCGTTTATTTTGGTTTTAAATGGTTGTCTCCTAAACTTGCAGTCAAAGAAAAACAGACTCATATAGTTTTCTTTTAAATGTTAAGAACTACAATAGTTATACAAATAAATAATTGAAGGAATTCACAAAAAGTAGTACTACAGTGTGTTAATTATACTCCTAGTCAAAAGTTACTTTTTCAGTTCTCAACTTAATAGTCCCATTGAGACCTGTTCTTTATTGCCTTTACATATAAAATGTACACACATGCCACACACATCCACACATTTTAATTTAGTTTAATAGGAAACTATTGTTCACCAAAAGCTTTGTTTGAGTTCCCTACTTTCAAAACCTTCTTAGATCTATTTCCCTGCTGTCCTATTTTCTTTTCGTTTTATTCTGTAGAAAGCCTCTCTCTGTGATTTGAAACATTTCCCAGTGTCTACGGCAGCAGCTAATTTTTCATCTTATTAATACCAATAATATGATGCATTTGAGAACTCTGCAGTGTTTTGATAAGATTCCACAGGGGTCTAGCCTTTTCCAGTTATCTAAAATGTTCGAGAAATAAAGCATCGGGCTAGAAAAAATATAAGCCCTGCTGACCATTTGTACCCAAAGATATTAGAACATATGATGGAAGCTGTTTTGTAAAAGTGTTTTCTAAAGAGAGAGCCAGGAGGAGAGGGCTTCCAAACACTTCAAAATGAAAAATGGGAATAAAGTATCTTGTAATGACTAGACAACAAGGCATTTCGCTAAGCAATAATACCAATTATAATAAGGAAAGGAGGGTTTTTGATATAGAGACTATTGATTTCAATTGTCACTCAAGTGAAATAAAGGGGAAAATGGTAGTTTCAGGAGGGGAAATTAAAAAATTATACTGTTACCCATGTGTTAGTCACCCATTTTGAGCTTACTGATTCATACCTCCCATCTCCTTAAGTCTCAGCAGCTACTGGTTGCACAGTAAATCGAACAAAGAAGTAAATGATTAATTGATTTCAGAATTACAGAAAAAGAATTTTATGCAGCTATCTTTGACAGATATGTCCATATAGAAAAATATAGCATTAAACTCTGTGAAATACACAGAGAATACAGGACATGTTGACGGTTTTGGCATACATTAATATATCATAAAGCAGTCTTGGGATTTTAAACTGGTGTTAAATTTTGAACTGACTTTTGATAAATCTTATTATGAGTTACTTGAAGAAAAATTTTATGTATTACATATTAGCTAAAAATAATGACTTTACTGACACATTGACATAGAGAAGTCATATAGAGGTTGCTGAGGCAAATAGGCAAATTTGCCACAGCAAGGGTTATTATAAAATATCTGTCTCTGAGAAAGTCCTAAAAAGTCATATATTGGTGGTGTTGTTTTGAGGTCACACACTGGTCCTGAGATCTTACTCCTGGTTTTGAACTCAGGAATCATACCTAGAGGGGTTTATTTAACCATATAAAATGCTGAGAATCAAACTCTAGTAACTACATGCAAGACAAGCTACCTACTTGGCATACTATTGCTCCAGTTCATTTTTATGATAAAATTTTACCTTTTATATTAATGAGTATAAAATATCCCGAACTTGGAAAAATAATACATAAATTTAAATAAAACAATATATGAGTGGATAAATTAAGTTATTTAATATTTAATAAAGATATTGTTTTTAAAAACTGCTAATAGGCTTGAAGAAAGTCATCAATAGCAATGAAAAAGTAGCAGAAGACTTCAATACC
>PVKC010048892.1:0-10824 GCA_004027635.1 Crocidura indochinensis | reverse complement strand
GTCACACCCGGCAGTGCTCAGGGGCTACTCCTGGCTCCATGCTCAGAAATTGCTCCTGGCAGGCACGTGGGACCATATGGGGCACCGGGATTCGAACCGTTGACCTTTTGCATGAAAGGCAAACGCCTTACCTCCATGCTATCTCCCGGGCCCCCCACCTCAATCTTTCAACAAACAGTAAACATTCCATGATTGTACTGGAGGCCTTTCCACCCTCCTTGAGTGTTCCAGTGCTCCTTAAGGGGAGATGGGAAACCAACCACATTGGGACGTGATGTGATCCCAGCTCTTTCCTTACCAGACTGTCGACGTCCCTGACGCACATGGCAGGACACCTCATCTTGAGAAGACCAAGCCTTCTTCAGCCGTTCTGGGCTGCCGCGGTACCGGCTGGGATCTGTACCAGGAGAGACACAAGCAGGCCTCAGGGACCATCGCCCTAACCTGGACTAAGTCCGAGCCTCCCTCCACAGCTCTTTCTGCAAACTATCAGCAAAACACACCCAGGAGAGAAGCACAATAATGGAGGAAGGCAGCAGAGAGAGAGGGACACTCATGACAGGAAGGAGAGGGATACAGTAGGAAAGAGGGAGACTTAAAACAGGAGGGACACGAGACCGGAGAGATGGCATGGAGGTAGAGCGTTTGCCTTGCACGCAGAAGGACGGTGGTTTGAATCCTGGTTTGAATCCCATATGGACCCCTGTGCCTGCCAAGAATGATTTCTGAGACAGGAGTAACCCCTGAGCACTCTGGGTGTGGTCCATAAACAAACAAAAAAAAAAAACCCAAACAAACAAAACAGGAAGAACACTTACAATAGGAAAGAGAGGACACTTATAGGAAGAAAGGACACAACAGGGAGGAAAAAGACATTCTATATAATAGGCAGGAGGTACACTTACAGTAGGAATCCATTTCCAAGATGGCTTCCTTGGCCTGGAAAGGAAGAAACCCAGACATAATCCTACTGCTGCACCTCCCTGGGATCCGACTTCCTCTGCTCCACCACGAAGGGACACCCTCATGCCATGCTCAGGCCCGTGGCATCTGCTGGGTACATTCTACTGTCCAGCAGAGCCAACATCAGCAGATAAGGGGGGACCCTAGTCAACCCTGTAACCATTCAGAAGGATCCCCCTTCTGCCCATGAGCACCAGGAGCCAAGTCAGGGAAAATGACCTTCTGTGGAATGGTGGCATGATGATTCTCGAGAATGAGCCTCTTGATATGGTGAGTCCAGTTCCGCTTCTCCTCCACTGTTTTGGCCTGGAAGGATCCAGGGGACAAAGAGCTCAGGGGGTGATCACCAAAGGCTTGAAATCAAGTGGGAAGGGAAATGGCTGAACTGTGCTCCCATAGAGAGGGAGAAAGGGGCTGTGCTGGGCCATGCTGGGCAATTTCCTCTGTGGGAGCTTGAGAAAAGGCCCCCACCCTCCAGCAGGGAGCCCCGGCCTCACCTGAATGTTGTACTGCTGCTTGCTGTGCTTGTAGTGGGTGACCGTGAAGCAGAGGGAGTCCCGAGTGCTCTCAATCAGCATCAAAGAGGAGCACTACGAGGGAGGAAGAAGAGTGTTACCCTTCCTCCCAACTTCCTGGTTATCTCACCTAGAGAAGGAGACCCTCCCATAGCTGGGAAGGGTCTGGTTGGTAATTTAAGGGGTTTCCTGGTGGAGGGGTGAGAGAGGGAGAGAGGCTCAGCAAGGAGGAGGACGCAGCATGGAGAGATGAGAGACAAGATAGATGCCGGAGCAGGCAAGAGGCTGCTTAGCTTAAAAGCCATGTGAGATATGCACACGGCGGTTAGGCCCTTATAATAAAGCTGAATTTCTTCTGAAACTTCATGACAGCTGTGGGTAATTTCCTCGACGTTATCTTGAACCCTCAAATCCACTTGCCTAAAGGGGCATCGGGAGCCAGGCAGACTCCATGCACCATCAAGGACTTTATAATTAATAATTAACTCAGGGTCGGGTGGTGGCGCTGGAGGTAAGGTGCCTGCCTTACCGCGCTAGCCTTGGACGACCGCGGTTCGATCCCCCGTGCCCCATATGGTCCCCCAGGCCAGGGGCGACTTCTGAGCGCATAGCTAGGAGTAACCCCTGAGCGTCACTGGGTGTGGCCCAAAAAACCAAAAAATAAAATAAAAAATAAAATAATTAACTCAACAGAGGAGGGTTGTAAGCATGCAAGGGAAGTAAGGGACAGTCACCTTGGAAGTTAGAGCAGAAACAGGTGGGGAAGGGGTCGGACAAAGAGGCCAGGCCTGGTTACCGGAATATGCCCTTTGTAGACGAAGTGATCACCACGCTTCTTGGTGATGAGCAGTGCTTTGTCGAAGAGGAAGAAGGTCCTCTCGTTGCGCACGCGGTGCACTCGAAACGTGCCTTCCAGGACCAGCTCCCCGTACGTGGTGAGGTCTGGCCCCTTCCAGTTGATGAGCAAAGACTGGATCTCCTGCAGCCCAGATACCCAAACCTCTGGGTCAACCCCTGGATCAAGCTGCCTGGGACCCGCTGCAGACCAGCCACCCTGGGGGCGTCCCTCAGAGAAGCCCAGTCCATCTGTCACCACCCTCAGCTCAAACCAGCTACCCTCTCCTGAACCTTGACACCACTACCACAACCACCACCCCACACCTTGTCTGTCCCCCAAGCCCTGAGTGCAGGGGCACCTGCTGCCGGACTGCGTGTTCGTGTCGCCGCTTCATGTCGTTGATATACCAGGCCACGCAGGTCATGGTGTCGATGGCGTCTTCGACCACCTCGAAGCCATCCTCCTCTTCGTCAAAGTGCTTGGCGATCTCCTGCATGGGAGACAGGGGCTCAGACAGTGCAGGGAATCTCCCCATCCAGAACCCCCCGCCCCTGGCTTGGAAGGTGTGAGGGGCTACCTGAAGAAGCAGGTGGTATTTGAGGATGCGCTGCACAGGCTTCAACAGGTAAGAGCCCAGGGGCAGCGAGTGCTGCAGCAGCTCCTGGCGGTCCCGGAAGAACTTGGCCTGCTGCTTGTCCTGCATGCATTCCGTCAGAGCGGCCACCGAGCTGCAAGGGACGGGTGATCGTCACCACCACGGACCCACAGGGGCCCCTCGGCTGCTTTACCTGCCCTGCTCCCTAAAGTCGAATTACTCACTTAGGGTAGTTGTTACAATACTGGGTGTAGATATCAAACTCTTGGCTCTAGGGAGAAGGAGGAAAGCATGATTTCAGGGCAGCTCCTATTTGAACATACATAAAATTGTTCTGTTTCTGCTTTTTTTTAAGTTTTTTATTTTGTTGAAATTATTGTGATTTACAAAGTCTTTCATAGATGGGCTTAAATATACAATGAATCGGGGCCCAGGAGATAGCACGGAGGTAAGGCATTTGCCTTTCATGCAAAAGGTCATCGGTTCGAATCCCGGTGCCCCATATGGTCCCCCGTGCCTGCCAGGAGCAATATCTGAGCATGGAGCCAGGAGTAATCCCTGAGCACTGCCGGGTGTGACCCAAAACAACCAAAATAAATAAATAAATAAATATACAATGAATCAGGACTAATTCCACCACCAGCGATGACCTCCCTCCAACACTGGTCTCAAGAGTGTATCCCATACCACCACCCTTTGGCCCCCAACCTTACAGTAGAACAGGCCCATTTGAAGCTTAGATTGTTAACGTTTGGGTCTCTTGATTCCACTACTGTTGCCTTTGGCTTGAATATTCAGTTCTGTCTTTTTTTTTTTTACATTACCATGTACCTGAGTCCACTTGGCCCCTGGTCCCCATCCTTTCGTATTTGTGTTTCTCTTCTTCCACTCAGTGTCTTTCCTTCTTGCTATACTCTGGGGTCTGTTTCTGCTTTTTGGATTTATTTTTTGATTGTTTTATCTAAAGGGCCATACTTGGCTACATTCAGGCCTTACTCTCAGCTGAGCTCAGAGATCACTCCTGGTGGGGCTTGGAGTAACCATATGTGATGCTTAGGAATTGAACTCAGGTTGTCATGTGAGAAGCAAGTATCCTACCCTTGGCCCATATGAGTTTTAGGTTTCTTTTCTTCCTTTTACTCTCACTCTCCTTCCATCCATCCCTCCTTCCTTTCTTTTTTTTCTTTTAAGACTACACCCAGTGGTGCTTAGGACTTATTCCTGGCTCTGCATTCAGAAATTATTTCCGGCCACTATATGGGATGCTGGGAATTGAGTCCAGAATGGTCACGTATAAGGTAAACACCCCACCCACTATACTATCACTCTGGCTTCATCTGAAGAGTTTTGAGCCACGGCTGGCCATGTCAGGGAATGTAAGATGTTGGGAATCAAATCCAGACCTCTCACATGCAGGCAAGCATGTGCTCCATCTAAATCTTTGAGTCATCTCCCAGGCCTCACATTAGAATATAATCCTGGTTGTACAACTGAGGCTCTTGCCTCTGAAGGTTCCTATGGCTCCCATTCCTTAAGATTCTTCTTGCTACCCAATTGTACAGGGTGACCCTCAGCAACCCCCCTTCCCACTCAAGGCAGGGAGACCCCCAGTGCTCAAACTGCTCTTAAGCTAGGGGATTCCTGTCCCTCTGAAGCCCCTTGCAGGTTGGACATGAAAGCCCCCACCTTACCCTTTCCACGAAGCAGCTGGCCACGGCCACAGGGTCACTATTACAGCTGTCCAGGTCTCTGAGAAGCTGGCTAGAGGTTGGAGGAAGAAGAGCCATTAGGCCTAGGACTGTGGGGGCTCTCTAGCCTCTACCACCACTAACATGCCCCCAGCCCAAATTCGTGGTGCCATGCCAAAGGGTCGGACGCCTCCAGGGAATGAGTCCTGCCTGGGGCAGCCACCCTGAAGAAGGGGACAGAGACCCCCACGTGCTCAGCAAGCAGGAGAGGGAGAGAGGACACGTGTACCCACCTCTAGAGGGGAAACAGCTCCTCTGTGGGCAGGAGTTAAATAGACAAAAGCAGGAATTAGAGGAGGAAGAAGAGAGAGGCACAGGAAGGATGAGGCATAGGGGGTAAGGAGACTGAATCTCAACGTTTTCTGAGCTTAGAAAGGGCCACAGGAAACCTAGAAACCAAACCACTATTCCTCCAGTTCCCAAAACCCCATCGTCTCAGTCTTGCCTGCACCTGCCCCTCGGACAGCTCCAGTTCATACCTGCAGAAACAGGAAATTCCTCTAGGGTCTATGGCAGCTTCCTCCTATCTTTTTTGTTTGTTTTTTTGTTCTGGGGTTACTCCTGGCTCTATGCTCAGAAATAGTTCCTGGTGGGGCCCGGGAAATAGCATGGAGGTAAGGCATTTGCCTCTCATGCAAAAGGTCATCGGTTCGAATCCCGGTGCCCCATATGGTCCCCTGTGCCTTCCAGGAGCAATTTCTGAGCATGGAGCCAGGAGTAACCCCTGAGCACTGCCAGGTGTGACCCAAAAACCACAAAAAAAAAAAAAAAGAAAAAAAAAAGAAATAGTTCCTGGCAGGCACAGGGAACATATGGGATACCAGGATTTGAACCACCAACCTTCTGATGCAAGGCAAACGCCTTACCTCCATGCTATCTCTCTAGCCCCAACTTCCTCCTATCTTAGCAATGACAGAATGTCCAACCTTATTCCTGCCAGCCACTGTCTTTCCTGGCAGTCTGTAAACCCAGGGGATATACTCTAACCCACAAGGAGTTACTGTCCCCTGAGGCAGCTGCTGGCCAGGCCTTGCTCTGCCTACACCTCATCTTGCCTAACCTCTGGCTCCCCCAATGGGTCAACTCATCAAAAAGGGACTTAGCATCCTACAGACTCAAAGTGAAGGTGGGGAGGAAGTGGAGATAAGAGGAAGTGGAAATAAAGAAGGAAGATGAAGAGGGCGAAGGGACCACCCAGAGGGAGAGCACCAAGCACAAGGATGAATCCAGCATCTATGACGGATACTGGCCTAGATGCACCCAGAACACAGGCCTGTACCCATCTCCCAGGCACTATGCAGGGCTGCACATTGGCAGCAGGGCCCCACTCAGATGTCCCTTCTGCTGCCAGCTCTTGGCACCCATGAGCAGGGATGGACAGAGCTCCAGAACTCCATCGTTTGCTCTCAGGTCAAGAGACCAGAGAATCCCCAGGAGCCTTCTATGATTCAAGACAGACTGTTTGGAAAGCACAGAAGATGCAGCTAGCTCTTACCTGTTCAGAGCATAGATGTTTTCTATGTTCCCAAAGAGGGCACTGACTTGTTCGGGCGTCAGCAGCCCAGGTGTGTCAATGATCTTCAAGAGATAGTCCTATAGGGAGAGAGGTGCTCAGAAAACCCCAAAATGATCCTGTCCCCAGCTCTCCCCTAAACATCCCTCCTGAGAAGCAATGGAAGCATTCTTCAAAGCAGGTTGGGGCATCCTCAACCTGGCTACATAGTCTCCTTCTCTCGAATGTTTTGCCCAGCATGAAACCCTTCACCTATACAGCCCCAAAAGGTGTATGTACTTTCAACATAGAGATAAGAACCCAAGACTTGAGGGGTGATACATATGTCTGGGATCCACTATCAGGAAACAACAGAGTGAGGATTCAGGAGCCATTTCTTCTCAGTGTTCAAACTCCACTGTCCAGAGCCTTGCCGGCCATGTCAGGCCACAGTGAAGAGTTTCCCCAGTTCCAGTGGACAAGTGGCTAGTTAGGGGAGCTTTGCCCGAGGCCTCCAATCTCCTGCTAGGGTAGCTGCCAAGATGCCACAAGCAGGGAGACCCTCCTTCCAGGCATGAACAATCTCTGCCAGCCAGCCAAGCCACTCCCAAGGGCATAGGAACTGAAGACCAGGTTGCACCCAGCCCATAGGTGCCAATCTCACCTCCACGATGCTGCGAAGATCCTGCACATACATCCGCTCCGTCTCCACGATCTCTCGTACCACTCGGCCCAGGTAACTGAGTTTGTGCGCAGGTCCAGCCGCTGCCCGGCCATTGAAGGGGGACAGGGGTCCCTTCATGTTCAACCAGCCACTGGAGTTGTTGTTGTTGTGGGGGGCGTGCCTGCTTTGGGGGGAGCTGGCCCCGTTCTCGGTGGATGCCTCTGGGCCCCCAGGCTCCTCCATGGTGCTGCGGCTGTCCCGGGAGGAGCCTGATGAGGAGGTGGTGGAGGTCAGGCTCAGAGGTCGCTCCTGGCTGCCATCCTGGTGAGGGGAGGCAGAGACAGGCATCCTGGCATCGCTGCCTGGCAGGGGCACCCCAGGAAGATTCTGCAACAGAACAGATGAAAGGTCAAACTCCTCAATTCTCAGAGACAGAAAGCAAAAGGATGGCTCCAGGTTGGGAAAGGGGAAAGATTGGAGAGTAGCTGTGTAAGGGACACGGAGTTTCGGGGTTGGGAACAGTAATGGGTGTGCACTGCAAATTCTCATTGTTGTCTATTTACATGCAGAAAATGGTTAAAACGAGAGCTGGGGGGCCTGGAGAGATGGCATGGAGGTAAGGCGTTTGCCTTTCATGCAGAAGGTCATCGGTTCGAATCCCGGCGTCCCATGTGGTCCCCCGTGCTTGCCAGGAGCAATTTCTGAGAATGGAGCCAGGAGTAAACCCTGAGCACTGCCCGGTGTGACCCAAAAACCAAAAAAAAAATAAATAAATAAAACGAGAGCTGGGGAGATAGCTCAAAGGTCAACAGTTCTTGCCTGGAATGTATAAGATCACCAAGTTCAGTCCCTTGAACTGCAGGGCCCCTCTAGCACTACTGAGTGTGGCCCCAATGAATCCAGAGGACCTTGGTGGAGATACCCACAAAGTAGATTACAATGAGGCCCAAGAGGGGCCAGAGCAATAGCGCAGGGCGTAAGGCATCTGCCATGCACTCCCTACCCTAGCGCGGACAGTGGTTCTATCCCCCGGTGTCCCATATGGTCCCCCAAGCCAGGAGTGAGTTCTGAGGACATGGCTAAGAGTAACCCCTGAGCGTCACCGGGTGCGCCTCCCCACCCAAAAAAAAGCCTCAATAGAGTGCAGAGGTGATACACTTGCCTTGTATAGGGTGGACCCTGGTTCAAACACTGACACCCCATATGGTTCTGAGAACAACTAGGAATAACCCCAGAGTGTAGAACCAAGAGTCACCTGAGCCCAGCAGGGGGTACCCTAGCCCCCAAAAATATCTTTAAACAACAATAATAAAAAAAATGGCTCTGGAAGCAGAGGAATTAAGATGCTTGCCTTACTATGCCTTACTATGGGTGCTACATATGATCCTCCAAGCACTGCCCAGGGTCAGTCCACACTGAGCACAGAACCCTGAGCATTGATGGGTGTGGCCCCAAAAATACTAAAAACAAGCAAACAGCTCTGGAGGCCAAGGAAGCTCCAGGCACAGGCTCTAGGATGTTTGTGTGGTTCCTTAACGCAACCTTTCCCACAGTGGAGAAAAGGTAAACCAACCTGAGGACAAGAAAGGACCCTCCGAAATTCTGAGGAGGAGCCCAGCAGTAGGGTGTTTGCCTTGCACACTGCCAACCCAGGTCCGATCCCCAGCATCCCATACGGTCTCCCATGCCTGCCAGGAGCACTTTGAGCACAGAGCCAGGAGTAACCCTTGAGCACCGCGGAGTGTGACCTAAACTCCACGCACACAAAGAAATTCTGAGGAGCCTCCAACTTGTGCCTCCCCTACCAATGGCACCACCTCCTGACGGAACCCAAGTCTAGTTCTGTTGCTGTCAGAAGCACAGCCACCAGCAGTTAGACTGAGAGTCCTGCAAAAGGGTGAGGAGGCACCCAGTACAGAACTCAAACCCAGGATGCTACAGGTCCCAGGAAGATTTTGCACAGGCCAGAGGGACTATTCTTCCCAGAACTGCAAAATCCCCAAGCACCAAAACAACAAACCTCCTGACTACAGACAGAGCCACAAAAAAGAGGGGGCCAAAGTGGAAATTTAAACACTACCCCCATGACCATACCTGGTGCATGCCCCCCCAGACGTCTAGCGTCTGCAGACACAGGAAATTCCCCATAGCTGAGCCAGCTGTGCATGACCCGCGTTTACTCCCAACCTCAACAAACAGGAAGAGGCTCCCAGGTGAGACACAGCCTCAGGTGCTCTTTCTCTCTTGGAGCTGCAGGCCGGGAGGGGCAGGGAGGGGCAGAGAGAGAACTTGGGAAGGACAGAAACACTCCAACACAGCTCCCAGGCACACCTGCTGGCTACTTCCACTGGAAAAAAGCTACCATGTCTCACTTTCTCCCACCCAAAACCTTCTACTCCCACTTCAAGAGCTCAGAAGCTACTAATTCATAGATGGAAGCCACTAGAAGGAGCTAGAGGGTGCCCTGAAGGGGCCCCCAAACTTGCTTTGGTCAAATATTCACAATATTCCCTGCCCTAGCATTTTTTTCTCCATGCAGGCTCCCACTGAGTCACTTCTTCCAAACCCTTGAATTTCGTTTTTGGGTTTTTTTTGTTTGTTTATTTGTTTGTTTTGCTTTTAGGGCCACACCCAGTGACGCTCAGGAGTTACTCCTGGCTATGCATTCAGAAATAGCTCCTGGCTTGTGGAACCATATGGGACGCTGAGAGATCGAACTGTGGTTCATCCTAGGTTAGTACGTGCAAGGCAAATGCCCTACCACTTGTGCCACCACTCCGGCCCCATAACCCTTGAATTTCTGAGCAAACACTATTCCCAGCTCAAGGAAACTGCCCCCCCCCCCCGACAATTTTCACAGCACACCAGTACCCAACTGCTGGCTCCCAAGGTCTGGCTAGCCCTAGACTTGGGAGCGCCTTAAGGCACATGGCCCACCATGGTGACCCCAACCCCAGCCCCCAGGCCTATTGAGTAGGTACTCCAGTTGGGCAGGATCCCCCCACCAGTCCCATCTCAGTTTGGGGGTGCTTCATGAACCTCTCATGTTGCAGACGAGGACTCAGAAGCACTGGGTCTTCTCCCTCCCTCCAGGCATTCCCTTACACCCTGGGGTTATTGCAACTGGGAGCTTCAGAAAAATGTGGGACACACACACACACACACACACACACACACACACACACACACACACCACTTTTCTGCAAAGGGAAAGCTCAGGATGAAACACAATCACTGAACACTGCACTCAGGTTTTCAAAGCAGCGCCAATACCTCAATGTTCAAGGGACACAAAACAACTCCCAAGTTCTAAAAGCAATAGGTATAACAAGCCATTTATTTCCCAAAACAACCAACGCCTGTGTGATTATCAGAGAAGACTACTTCGGGTGTTGCTGTTCTCCCCACCATACAGATAAGAAACTCTGGGGGTCAGAGCAGTAAAATGCTGGGGCCAAATGGAATGCACTTCTCCTGCCCACTGTGTGGAGGATTACAAAGCAGCCCAGGGCCACAGGCTATGGATTAGTCATCGCACTCAGCCTCTGCTCACTGTAAACTGGGGGGAAGGGGAGAGTGAGACTTAAAAGATCAGAGATTTTAACATAATGCTTTGTTTACCCTCACTGGCAACAATGAAGGGTAAGAGTTAAGGGTGAGAGGTAAAGGGAGCTGGAGAGATAGAACAGGGGTAAGGTGCATGTCTTATATACAAGCTTCAGCACCCAGTGTCCCCTGATCATTTCTAGGTGTAGCTCTAGGGGTCCCTCCAAACACCCCCAAGGTAATCTTTCACATTACCAGAGGGAGTCTTGGGCCTCTGTTGTATCACTTGGGAGACATCCTCAGATATAAAAATATCAGAAAGCGGGGACTGGCGAGGTGGCGCTAGAGGTAAGGTGTCTGCCTTGCAAGCGCTAGCCAAGGAAAGACCGCAGGCAGTTCGATCCCCCGGCGTCCCATATGGTCCCCCCAAGCCAGGGGCAATTTCTGAGTGCTTAGCCAGGAG